>CATIWR010381209.1:0-56151 GCA_949677035.1 Omphalea diandra
TATATATATATATATATACACAAACCATCTAAATATTTATATGTATATATATTAATATTTATTGAAATAAAATTAAACTACTTCACGAAATGCATGAATTATAAGAATACTATTTAGATATTTGTCCGCACAAGAAACTAATGAGAAAATCGCTTAGCTTAATTGGCAAAGCGTAGGAATCGGGTGGGGAAGGGTCGTGGGTTCAAGATCTTATGACACCCTTCCCCGGTCCTTTTGGTCTTTTTTTTTTTTATTTTCACTTTACAGAATCCTGATCTCCGATCTTGGATCGGATGCAGGTTTCCTCACCTGTATTGAGCAACAATCATCAAGAACACATAATCACAACAAATCATTACTGGCACAACCCCAACAATCATCAAGAGAGCGTAAAGCAGATCAAACAATCGATCTATCTCCATCCTTTTTTTTTGTTTTGCAGAACGTTTGTCGAGAATCATCCATCGGCGACCTTGCTCGGCAGAGACATCAGTCTCCGACCTCGCACACAAATAACTCAATGAAAGCAAATCAACAATCTTTTGCTGTTGAAGGTTATCCAACCGTAACAATCTTTTGGTATTCACAGAACACAATTTTATGAACACAATCCTTTGTTGAATCACAGATGGAAGAAGAGAAAAAGTAAATTAATGGCTGCAACATAGGGATTTGTGAATTTGGGACGCCGACGACTCGCGAATTAGATTTGGAACAAAAAATTTACGTTTCTGTCTCTTTGTCTGCGTGTTTAGGTTTTGGGGAAAACAAACCTTCCTTAATTGCAGACGAGGAGAGAAAAGAGAAGGCCAAAAAAAAAATTGGCAGGTTCTGGCGATTGCGGGTTTAAAACCCGCGACCTCGTAGGTAACAAAGCAAACGTCAACCGTCTGAGCTAACGATTAGCTCATAACAGTCGACACAAATTTAATATATATATCAAAGCGATACAGAAACTTTCATCATCAATTTTTTTTTGACAAAATACAACATCTAGGGTTTTAAATCATGTACAACAATCATGGCTCTGATACCACATGTAATATATTTAATATAGGATATTGTACACAAATTTAGAACACTAAAATTTTTCAATAACTGAACAAAAACAAATTGTGTACTTGTCTCCGCGTTGAATCCCAAATTGTTTTGAGCCTCCGAAAGCTGAAATAAACCACTTGAAAAATTTGTCAGAACGGTTGACAAATGAAAGCTAGGTCTTCCTCTCCTTGACCTTCTCAAAGACGGCTACAATGGGCGTAGCAACTAGGGTTTTCTATTATGAAGGCAGGAGAGGGGACCTAGCCTATTTGTAATAAATTTTAACAGGCCCACCCATCACAGGTCCATGTTAAAATAGGCCTACACTGACTGTCTTCCATATCGGCCCACAAAAGATGTCACAAGCCCATAACTCAATTGATCACATTTTAATTGGGCTTACCCCAAATCAATAAACTATATTATTTAGTCCGTTTTATAAATAATTAAAACCAATCCATAATTAATGTTAGCCCACATAAAAAATTCCAACATTTTTGCCTTTGACTATCAGTAAATCTGTTGTTAAATTTTTCGCTGAACTCTTACTCTAAAATTTACTAACGGATACCTTTCATCAGTAAATAGTGATGCCAATCTGTTGTAATTTTGACAACATATTTTTATCTATCTTTTTATATCACTTCTGCCATTGTTTTGTTGGTATTTACTGACAGATTATTTTTCGCCGCTAAATTCCATCAGTAATTCGCTAAGGTGAAGCCACATATGTAGCATCGGACTCAGATAAGACAAACTCATTTAAATGGATATCACTTTTGCCATGTCCGCCTTTTGCGTGCCACTTTTCCTCCTTACCTAGTTTCCCTTCATACGCTCCCTTCTCTCTCTCTCTCTCTCTCTCTCTCTCTCTCTTTTTGCCCTGTTCCTCTTTATCAATTCTCTTTCGCTCTCTTTTGCAAATTCTTATCCACAGCTAAGAAATTAGGGTTAATTGAACCCATTCACCTATGATGTATTCTAGCAATCTGAGAATGTCTATTGTTCTTTGCAAGTGTTGAGCACCTTGCATAATGAGAACTTCACGGATGAGAAAGAATATTGGTCGAAGGTTCTATGTTTGTAGTTTTTTGGGTAAGTATGGTGATTTTTAAGACCTTAGATGGGTTTAGATATTAGTTAGAGGTGGCCATTCAGTTCAAACCGAACCAAATCAAACCGAATTACATATTTTTTAAATTGAATTGAACCGAACTATATATGGCACTGAACGGAGCTGAACCAAAATATTCAATTTGGTTTGGTTTGGTTTTTTGGTTTGTGCTGCTGAAAGACCCAATATTATTTGGTTTTCTATCAAATTAAATTTATTGGACTTTCTTTATTTATTTGGCCTTTTAAAATTATTTGGCTAAATTTTATTGATTTTTTTATTATAAAATTATTTCTTTAATATTTTTATTTGAAAATACAAATTATTAAAAAAATTTTAAAATTATTTAAAAATAAAGTTTCGTCTTAAAAATTAAAAAAAAAGATAGAGATATATAGTGCAACAAAATCCTAATAATTACAATAATAAAAATTTCAAGAGAAATAAATATTATAAATCTTACAATACAATAATAATAATAATAATAATAATAATAATAATAATAATAATAATAATAATAATAATAATAATAATAATAATAATAATAATAATAATTATTATTATTATTATTATTATTATTATTATTTAAAAAATAAATATTATAAGTCTTATACAAAGTTTTTAACATGACAAAATATTACAAGTTCAAATGTTATAGCTAATATTTCAGCACAAGACAAGTTCAATTTTGCAAATATCTCTTAACCAGTACATTGACAAATACCAATATAAATTGCTAAATGTCAACATAAATTTTGATTTCAAATAAGTTCGAATTCCAAATGTGAAATGATAAAAAGTTCACCGTCTCAACCACCTGTTTAATAATAAAATCATAAAAAATTGTAAATATTAAAGGCAAATTGTTAATATCTTAAAAGTTACAAATAATAAAAATAAAATTTTAGCTGCAAATTAGATTAGATGATTGTACAAGTAAATAATAATATTCTCACCTCTAATTTTGGTCATCCAGTGAATTCTGATTAGTGTAACTCAGATTCTTATTTTTCAAATCTAAAAAATTTAAAAGTAAATTATAATATCAGTCAAATGCAAGCTATAATTACATATTAATATAAATAAAATTAGAAAAAACTTTAATTAACTTTTTTCAAGCTTCTCTAGAGAAGTCAAATCTTCTTCAATGGATATTGGTTCATGTGAGGGCCAGATCCAATCTTGCATACAAATGAGAGCTTGTGCTATTTTAGGAGTGAGAGAACTCCTAAACTAAGTGGACTTTGATGCAATAGTAGATAAATGGGTAACTAACACATCTCAAACCAATGCTGAGAGAATAGAAAATATACTTGCTTTAAGTTTTTGCCACTTTAGAGTATCAAAATTCTCCTCATCCTTTAGGGCCACAACTTTCTCATTCAGATAGCATTCAAGTTTTGATAAAGAATCTAAAACTCCACTCTTTATTATTATCTTTTTGAATTCATCCCTATGTGATATTTATTTTTTTCACTTCTTCACTTTGACTTTGAGTTGCTTTAGTTGAAAAAGCAGTTTCATTTGCACGAACTGTTTCAAGTTGCAAGAGCTTTTTAAACTCTTCCAACAACTCGAGTAGAGCATCTTTTTTTTTTTCTCAATTCAACACATGTTTTTTCACCATATACTTCACAATGAGCAAAATTCATTAACTCTAACTTATATCGCGGAACAAGAATAATCGCCACAAATATAATCTTGTTCATTTTATCTGGAGCTCCCTAATATTTATCAAATTTGGTCTTCATTTTCTGACTCATAAATTGCATCCCAACATTATTACCATTTTTCGATGCTTGCAAAGTGCAATCAATTTTACTATTCTCAAGAAAGAAATCATTACATGTAACATATAAAGATCTATAAATCTTCAGTGTAAGGTCATAAAATTTGCCTAACAGTTGTAACATTTTTCTAACATTTTCTCAATCTAAAGAATTAGGCACCCTACCGTTCCCATCTTTACGAAGAAGATTCGTAACAAAGAATGGATCTTGATTTTGAAGCCTCTAAAATGACCTTTTAAATTTTTTAGTTGTATATAACATTAGATAGGTGGAATTCCACCAACTAGTCACATCTAAAACAACCAAGCTCTTGCTTTCTATCTTACTAACATCACAATATTCTTTGAATTTTTGCATTCTAGCAGGAGATTGTCACACATATCTCACTACTTCTCGAACCCTTTTAATTAACATGTTAACTTCTTTTAACCCATCTTGAACCACTAAATTGATAATGTGGGCAACACATCTCATGTGAAGATAATTGCCTTTTGTAATACTAGACCCTTAACTAACTAATTTCTTCTTTAAATGTCTGATGGCTACATCATTTAAGGTAGCATTGTCAATTGTGATTGTAAGTACTTTGTTAATCCCCCAATTTAGCAAGCAAAACTTAATTTTCATACCAATAGACTCTCGCTTGTGGCTACTAATTGGAATGAAATTAATAATTTTTTTTTTTGCAAATTCCAATCACTATCAATATAGTGAGCTTTAATGACCATATAGTTAATTCTTTGTAATGAAGTCCAAGTGTTTGTAGTTAGGCACACTCTTTGCTTAGGCTTATAAAAGTAATATTTCAATTTTCTTTTTTCATCTATGAGTAACTGAAAACAATCCTGAGTAATAGATCGTCGGGATGGAATTACGAATTTAGGTTGTGTAATAGTCATTAATTTTCTAAACCCTTTTTTCTCCACAAACTTAAATGACAAATCATCAACATTAATTATTTCAACTAAGCATTACCTAACATAGTCTGCATCAAATTTTCAAGTGCCTAAAATACATGATCACCATCCTTCCCATCATCTACATGGGATAGTCTGCAAAGATATTTATTTTTAACTGGTGGGCACAAAAAATGGATTCTTTTTACAAGATTTCAAGTGATTATTAAGTACAATTATGGCATTAATTTTTGGGTCAGTTGAATATACCTTGCCACAGTAATTGTACTTTGCCTTTGGCTTGCCTTCATCATAGATAGATGTAGTAAAATGATGCCAATCATCAACTTGTGGCTCCATTTCTTTTCTCTTCAATTTGAAGTTGTACTAGCAATTGTGTTGGCTGAAGATTGAAGATGGTTTGTTTTAGTTTATCCAACTGTGTCAGTCATCTACAAAATAAAACATAACATCAATGATTTATATTTTTCAAACAAGTTCATTTACCAATTGAAAGCACACCAATCAAGCAATGAATATATAAGTAGTAGCAAATATAATTCTGTTCACATTGCTAGTAGAAATAGACTAAAAAATCATAAGAAAAGTTTAAGGCATGATTAAAATAATGAAAAATTTTGTTCAAACAAGGAAAAATTAAATTCAGTTGTTGCATGGTCAAGACAAACTGAGAAAAAGATCTAAAACAAGTTAAGACATACAAAATTATGGTAGAAATAGATTGGATGATTTTGGTAGAAATAGACTGAAAAGAAATCATAAAAAAGCGGTTAAGGCATGGTAAAAAAAAATGAAAAATTTTGTTCAAGCAATGAGAAATCCAATTCAACTATTGCATGGTCAAAAGAAACTGAAAAAAAAAATCTAAAATAAGTTAAGGCATAGAAAAGAATTATAAAAAATTTGGTGGAAACAAAAATCATAGATGGAGAAACAAAAATTATAAAAAATCAAAATCCCCAATAAAAAATCATAAAAAATTTGGTAACAACAGATTACACATCCATGCAATCTCTCTTCCATAAAATCTTTATCTCACATAAACATATGCAATAACAATTGGCATTATGTGTAGGTATCATTATGTATGTGTGATACATATGATTGTATAGGTAGCCAATGATAAATAATTTGATGGTTATTGTATTTAAAACAAAAAAGCTTTTCGATAAACTGGCTTCGAGTGAATCTCATGCTAACTAATTAAGCTAACTTGACAAGTAGAAACAAATTGTTTGGAATAAGTAGAAACAATCGAAAGCAATAGATTCATCTAACAAATTAAGCTAACTTGACAATTCTTATGCTAACATCATTAGAGATTAAATTAACAGATTAAGCTAACAAAGATTAAATCAAAGATTTTGCCATCTCACGCAAATAATGCCTAATATATCATCAAATCACAAATTAGGTACTCACATGTAATAGTAAAATCAAAATCAAATAAAATATTATCTGTAAATCTAAGAGAGGTGTTGCTGCCATGAGGTAGGGAGCTTGCAAATTCTAAAGGACAAATTTCCTCTTCACTAAAGCAATTGTTAAATGAATTTCATTTGGGATTTGAGAATCTATTTTTCTCTAACACAGAGAGAGAGGTAGGTGAGGTGAGGTAAGGTGATCAGTGAAAACATAAAGACAGGATGGTGAGGTTGGTGACAACTTGAAGATGGTAAAACAATTGAGAGGAGAAGAAGAAAGGAATACTAGTTCGTAGGCAAGAAGGAAGGGCAATGTGTTTGTTGTGTGAAAAAAGAATAACAAAATTAGGTTTAGTAAAGGGAAACACCAAAATGATGTAGTATAAATAAATTCAGTTCGGTTAGCCAGAATTTTAAAAATTAAGAACCGAATTGAACTGAACCTATACATCAAATAAAACCAAATCGAAATTTCAAATTAGTTCAGTTCGATTTGATTTTTTTGTTTGGATTAAAAGGTGCCCACTATTAGTATTAGTTACAAATTTTGTTTTTGACATTTGGCATTTTCATTGAATAGGGGCAAAATCTGGATGATGATTACTTTGATTGTTATGATGGTCCTATGACTAAATGGTCAAAGAAATTGATTTACAGCCTATTGAAACACATTGATAAATCACAGTTGTAAGAGACATTGAATAGTGTTGCATTTATGAAGATATTGAAGGGGAGACACTAGTGAGATCTAGAAGTGGAAATTTTATTGTAGTAAGAGAAAATATGGAAGTGGAAGTTGAAAATTTGGAGTGGGAACGGAAGAGCTGTGGTTGGTGGTAGTTTGTTGGACAATTAATTTTCCTTATTGATGTGATTTTAGGGAAAATATTTTTGGATATAGGTTGGGCAAATGTATTGGAAAATTATAATGGGAATTAGATGACAATTTATCCATATAGTATTCTCATAGCGAATTGGTCCAATACACTATTTTTAAAACACGTATCTATGTGTTTGACTGAATATCTTATATTCATGAATTGTAAATCATAATTATCAATCAAAGGATGTTCTAGTCTTTATTCATTATTATTCTAACAATAATGGCCATTTAAGGATAATTTAGAATGGAGTTCATTATATTGAAGGTTTCACTATCAAGTCACATGCTTGATAAGCTTAAATAAAATTAACTATTCATGAAATTTATTATTTAGTTATAAACAAAATATGCTAGAGATATTTAATAAAATGCAACCATAACATTATTAAAAATATCCATTACAAAATTTGCTTAGGGTACATCACTAACATATTTCTCACCTAAGACTTGGGTGAGTTTACTGAAATCCAAATCAAACTGAAAAATCATTTTAAATAGGTTTTAATAATCTTACTTGAAGAAGAAATCCATTAAGGATTGTCTTAAAGCTATGAAGAATGCCATAAAATCCATATAAAAATTCTTTCCAATCCAAGAGAAAAATGTATAGATTAAGCGTATTAGATTTTTTATGCTTGGAAGCTTCTTAAGAGAGAAAAGAGGAGTTAAAAAGAAATTAGAGAGAAAAGTGAGTTAAAAGTAAATGAGTGTGAGAGAGAGAGAGAGATAGAGAGAGAGGAGAAAATGAAGAAAAAATTGTGTAAAAGGTATTTACAGACTTGGTAGTTTCAATAACATAACCTTTGGTTTAGTAACTGATGTTCTAGAATTTATAACTTGAAAGTGTACACATCAACTATAGATAGTGATAAGCACACCCAAGGTCGCTCTTTAAGGAGTTGTCAACTTGTTTAAATTTTTAATGTAAATTCGTAAGCAAACTAAATTATATTAACTCCTAAAATCAACCTAAATCCTTCTAAATGCTAACCAAACTAATTTGAACTAAGGAAATATAATTTTTGTATGCATAAACTAAATGTGCCTAATGCAAATTTATACTTCTATTAATAAGAACCCTAAATAAAATGCAAATTTTTTTTGATTAAAATGTACATATTTTTAGTCCACTTTGATAATTGAAAATGCAATAATTAATAATAATTAGTGCACAAATTAAATATGATAATTCATAATTAAAACTCAATGTATGAAGAATATGAGCTTTATGAATCTAGAATTTAAGTTACAAAATATAGCCTAAAGAAAACTAATGTAGAATTTTCATCCTTATTATAGAGATTCTAAATGTAACTAAAGCAAAATTTATAAAAGGTAAAATTGTAGATATTTTATTCAAAATTTAAAAATATGCCAATGCAAAATTTTACTTAAGTATAGATTTCTGATTTAAAAGTTTAAAAATTCATTAACTATGATGCAAAATTGGATATTTTAACTAACCAAAGCATGGAGCCTAGGTACTTGGCTAGTTAGCATTTAGTACATTGATGAATTTTTTTTTTTGTGTCTAGTGAAAAGATCACAATTTAAAATTTAGGACACCTTCACTAAGCCTGCATAAGTCTATTTGTGTTTGGTTGCCAATCTAATTGCATGAATGATTTAATTTGAAACTCTATGTTGATTAACGGTCTTGATCAAGAAAGCTTAATTGTTCGATCTTATTATGAAGCTTCTAATAGTCTTCTATGTCATGCCCTGCAATGTTTGTCTTTTTTCCTAGTCTTTTATCTCTTCAAAGGATGAGGATATTGGATTCCTTCACTAAATATCTTTATCTGGAGCAAGACTTCGCTTCTACTTGCAGTGAGGGGGTGAACTACCATAAGATTTGTTAGAGTTAGGGCTAAAATGTGAGGTATTTTTTTTAGCTCAACCCCTATCTCTTCTATTGTTTGTTCTTCCTTTGTTATCTCATATTCTATATGGACCATAAGAATAGGTTAAAAGATTGTCATCTAGGTAGATGGATTTGTAACTTCTTGCCATCAACTTATAAATTTTTTTTTTGAGGGGGAGGGGGGCAGGACGGGGGATGTTCAACACTTAGAGAGCTAAATGGCCTTTGTTTTTGTAATTACTGATCATGGAATCAATAATGACTTCATGATTGAGTTTATTGATTTGCATAACCATATTGTTGAATTTGGCTAGATAATCACATAATGGTTTCCCCTCTTCATGGACTACCTCGTATAGGTTAGAGAAGATTTTTATTTGGAGAATGGTAGCAATTAAACTAACTATAACTGAGATAATTATATGAAGTTTCAGGTCGACCCATGAACTAGGCCTTAATTTCATTCTTGGGCGACTCCTTTAAGAATGGAAGGAAAGATTTTGCATAATAAAGCATCCAAGTAATTGTGAAGCTTCAGCTTGATTCGAACTTGTGTAGATGGCTCCTTGGATTAATTGAACCATCATGATTATTAATATATGGGAGCTTGAATTTCTTGGGTACTAGTTCATCCTTTTATCTCTTGTAAAAGAGGGTTATGGTAATAAGAGTGATGATTTAGAGCAAAGTTCTTGTTACCTTATGCTTTCTTAGTAGTGTCTATAATCCTTTGATAGAGAGCTTCACCATCTAGGAATAGACTTCAGAAAGGCTAGTTCGATCATTAATAGGTTTGTAAAAGGATCCTTCTATCTCATCATATGCGATGTGATGCCAAGCTGAGCTTAATTCTTAAATGTGCCTTTGCTTCTCCTAAGCTTACTGATAAAGCAGCCGAGTTCTGGCGTGACTATGACAAGGTACTGGCGGAGGAAGAGGAGCATTTCTCTTTAGGATTAGAGGTGGTAGATGGGGCAATGATGCCCTTGCTGTAGTTGTGTGCTCTCGTTCGTCTGTAAGGTTTGCCTGTGTTTTTGTAACACTGTTGTGAACTCCTTATAAGTAGTTGTAAGATAATTCCATACTTACTGCACTAATCGATAAATTAAGGATACCAAACTGATAGCCTTAAGTCTCTTTAGTTAGAACTTGTAAAATAGAAAAGAGGTAAGATAGGAGTCTGGCCTTATTTCAGATGTCCACTTTGATGGTTAAGTTAGACTAATGCTCAAGAGCAATTCTAAGTATTTAAGATAAAATAAATAAGATATTTGGTTGAGAGCTCCTTATATAAGAAGCCATAAGGTAGTGTTCTTATTCAATAAGACAAAAGATGGGCTATCCTTGTTGAAATAAATAAGGATGAGTCATCCTTCTCAGAATGAATGAATATGGATGGATTAAAGAGTCACATATAATGAATCATAGGCTGATTTTACTTTGTCATATGATGCTGACTTGATAGGTGATGGACTGGTCTTATAATTGGAGATTGGGTCTAACCAATGCTAATTATGGGAATATATATATATATATATATATATATATGTAGAAAGAGAGAGAGAGGGAGATCTCTTTAGCTTATAGCCTTACTCTCAACATTAGAAAGATGGTTAATCATTTTTTTCCACCCCCTTACTTAGTTCTATTTCAATTATCATTGAAAGAATTATGCTTCATCTATCTTACAAGCTGAAATGTTGAAAAAAATAATATAATAATTTCAGTATCACCAAAATCGAATATGAGACCTCTTCAGTTTATAGCCTTACTCTCAACATTAGAAAGGTGGTTAGATGGTTAATCATTTTTTTCCACCCCATTACTTTATTGTATTTCAATTATCATTGTTGGAATTATACTTCGTTTATCATACAAGCTGAAGAATTGAACTATGGGCAATTAAATATCCATCTTCATCTAATATGGATATGGATGTAAGGCCAAAAGTATCAAAATCCTTTAAATTTTAACTTTTATCAATTTACATTGAGTCATTCAATTATTATTTTTTTTTATATTTACACTTTATTTAACAATTCCATGAGAGAGTAATATAACGCACTATTAAGCATGCATAGGAAGAAAAAAATTTAGGTGACTGATATTTTAAATACCGATTGACCCCTCAACTTTTTAAAAAATTCAATCAAAAACAAAATTAAGTACTATTACACACGTAATCTCTTTATTTGATTCAATTAAATTGTTTTATAAAAATAATTAAAACTATTGAGTTAATTCATTTTTTGAAAATTTTATTTTATTATAATTTCTTCCTTATTAAAATTTTCTATTATATTACTCTAAAAAAAATAATATAATAAAATTTTGAAGTTTATTTCGTGCTTTAAAATTTGTTTAGCTCCAACCATGATCAAAATTAATTATTATTTTATATATAGTATTTAAATTTTGGTTCAAATAAATCTTTTTTATAAAAATAATTACAACTATTGAGTTTATTTTATTATAATTTATTTCTTGTCAAATTTATCTCTTATATTTTTCTAAAAAATATAATAATATAACAATGAATTTCAAATTCTGCTTCCTACTTTAAAAAATAAAAAATTCTTGCAATTATGAATAAATTAACTATTATTCTATGCTCAATATTTTAATTTTGATTTAATTAAAATTATTGAGTTTATTTATTTTCTAGGAATTTTATTTTATCGTAATTGTTTTACCAAAGTCATCTATTATATTATTTTTAAAAATAAAACAATATAAAAAATTGAAATTTTATTTCGTACTTTAAAAAAATTATTTGCTTCAATTATGAAAAAAATCAATTACTATTTCATGCCCAATCTTTTGATTTTTCTTCAACTAAATATAATTTTACAAAAATAATTAAAACTATTGAGTCAGTCCATTTTTTGATAATTTTTTTTATAATCATTTCTTTCTTACCAAATTTATCTAGTATATTATTCTAAAAACATAAAATAATATAAAAACTAATTTTGAATTCTACTATATATATATATATATATATGTATAGTAACAAGGATGATGAAGGACAATAATGCCATTTTAATGATTAAAATTTTACTTTGATTGGATTATTTAGAACAGTTTAGGGACTAGTTTGATCTTTATGCCAAACTAGCTATCACTTCATTTGTGCTAAGTTGATTAATTCGGGTAAGCAATTTTTTTTTCCCCCCGGTATGTTGACTACAATTAGGAATTGAATTTTTAAGCTCACAATCCTAAAATATTCAATCAAATATTTATTGATAGGTTGTAGATGGAAGCTTTCTTGAAAATGAGGAGATTTATTGAGAATGATGTTGTGGCTTCTTAAGAGGAGATTATTAGATGAACTTAATGTGCAAGACAATAGTAGACCCTCTCTTACGACAAAATGAGATTCACTCTTTGCGTTTTGAAGTGAATTTCATGTATTTATATTTTATATCATTGTTTGCAAATTAAGTCATATCGTTTATATAAGTATATTAAAAGTTCAAGAAGCTGAGATATTGTAAATAAATTTTACAATTTAATTCTTTTATAATGAATTACTTTTTAGTTATTTTTATCTTTTATGTCGTATTTTTTTTAACGATAGATTCTATTGATCAACCCTTTTATATGTTAAATTTCAATTGTATAACAAAATTTGTATTTATATAGATATATAATTTAATTACAATTTTAAGAGATATATGTTATAATTTCTTAAATGAAATTAAGTGTAATGTTCCTTATTTTATCTAGTTTTCTATGTATTGTAAACTAGAAAAAATAGATTTTCTTTTTCAAGAGATTGATATTAATGAAAGAATTACTCAAAATTGGGTAAAAACTTCAGAAGAAGTTATTTCAAGTGTTCATGCTCCTCTTGAAGAAGTTAAAAAAAAAAAATTTCAATATAGTGAAATTATTTGTTCACCTTTTGAAAAAAATCAATGTAATTGATGATCGTCTTAAGAATCCTACTTTAAAATATATTAAGAATATACAGTTTCAAAATAATTATACTAATTGTATTTTACACACTATTACTGGACAATTAGATAGGATAAAACTTCAAAACGATTTTAAAGCTTCTTTTTCTAATAACCTTCCTATTATAGATCCAATTAAACCCATTTTTAAGCCAACTCAATTACCTGATGAATGTAAATTATCTTCAGAAAAGGATATTTTACAAAAGATTCTGTTTAAGAAAAGTTAAACGCTTTTAACATATCTCAACCTAGAATTTTTGTTATCACTAAAACTGAACAAGATGAAATCCAAGAATTAGAAGAACAGTTTCAAGAAGGATTTTCTGTTAATAAAATTTTTCATAAAAATTATCCTACTACTAGAAATTATTATAAAAGACCTACTTCACCTGATGTTCAATTTGAAGAACGTAGATAAATGGTTCAATCCAAGTATGTTGGTGAAGCTATCTACGAATGGAACATTGATGGTTTAAGTGAATATCATTTTGTAAATATTTTACATGAGATGACTATGGCTGCTTCTGCTTATAAAACCAAGGGTCAAGCTGACCCTGACATAGCTAAACTTTTAATTGTTGGATTTACAGGTCAATTAAAAGGTTGGTGGGATAATTTTGTTACTAAAACTAAAAAAAATTATATCCTAACCACAACCATAACTGTTGTTAAAACTGAAGGACAACAAACTGCTACTACCACTGAATCAGATTCAGTGGCCTCTCTTCTTTATGCTATTACCAAAAACTTTTTAGGAAACCCTGAACAGTTCCAAACTCGAGCTTCAAAAGTTTTGTCCAAGCTAAGTTGTCCTAAACTATATGATTTTAGGTGGTATAAAGATGTTTTTCTCACCAAATTTTTTACTAGGACTGATTGTTTTCATGCTTTCTGGAAAGAAAGATTTATTTCCAGTTTACCTTCACTATTCACTAAGAAAGTATGCTCCCGAGTGAGGGGGGTAACGGGGGTTATTGATTATGATAATCTTACTTATGGTGAAATTATTAATCATATTAATAATGAAGGTCTCTCTATTTATAATGATCTTAAGTTAAATGCTAAACTTAAAGATGGAAAAAAAAAATGAAAAGAGAGAATTAGGAAATTTTTGTAAGCAATATGGCTTTGAAATCTTGTTTCTTCTTCATCAAAAAATAAAAAGAAGTTTTCAAAAAAGAATTTTAAAAAATCAAAAAGACTATTTTCAAACTATCAATATTACAAAACAACCATGTCTGTCTCAAAACCTTCTTCTTCCAAAACTAAGGAGTCAAAATATAAAGGAAATAAATCATTTGAAAAACAATCTAGTGCTCCTGTTTGTTTTAAATGTGGAAGAGTAGGTCATTTTAAAAATCAATATTTTATAAAAGATAAAATTAATGCTCTTGACATTTCTGATAAATTAAAAGAGTAAATGATAAATCTTTTGTTAAATGGCTCTTTAGAATCTGAAGAAGAAGATTTTAATAAAATCTTTATTGTTCAATCTTCTGATGCATAAACCTCTTCTGAAGAAGAAGTTAAAAGACTGTGAATGCGAAGGACCTTGCATTTGCAATCTTAAAACTATTAATGTTATCACAAATGATACTTCCTTACTTTTTGATGCTTTGATGCTATTGAAAAAATTGAGAATCCTGAAATACAGAAGGAATATCTTTTAAAATTAAAAGAAATTATTACTGATAAACCCCTTTCAACATTTAAAAAATACAACATTAATGATATTTTCAAAAGATTTGACAAAAAGACTTATGCTCCAACTGTTTTTGAATTACAAGAGAAAATTAAAAATATTAAGAAAGATATTTCAAAATTAAAAACTGAAAATAGTTTAATTAAGCAAGAAATTCTAAAATATAATGTTTCATCTATTATTCAAAATCAGGCTTCTCAACCTAGTACTTCATATGAAGTGTCAGGAAAAGCTGATAATATTCCAACTGAAAAATTTTTAGATATTATTTCAAAAATTAATTATAAAAAATGGATTGTTATTATTTATCTAATTATTAATAATGATTTTCATCTTAATATTACTGCTATGATTGATTCTGGAACAGATATGAACTGCATCCAAGGAGGACTCATTCCTACAGTCTATTGTGAAAAAACTACTGAAAGGCTTTACACCATTAACGGTGGTAAACTCTTTCTTAATTATAAGATTTCAAATACTAAAGTCTGTTGTGATGGTGTTTGCTTCAAATCTCAATTTTTTTATCTAAAAATATCGCTACAGGAGTAATTTTAGGAAATCCTTTTACTACTTTAATTTATCCTTTCATAGTTAGTGAAAGAGGGATTACTGAAATCATTTTTGAAAAAGAAATTTGTTTGAAATTTGTTCAACCAATTTCTGCCAAAGAAATTAATTTACTCTAAGAATCTTCTATTTATCATGATGTTAATTTTATTAATGAAAAGGAAAAACAAATAAATTTCTTATCCAAGGAAATAAAAATCTTAAGGATAGAAGATAATCTTCAAAATACTTTTATTCAAAAAAGAATAAAAATTTTAGAAAAGGCTTTTCATGAAAATGTTTGTGATACTGTTCCAAATGCGTTTTGGAATAGAAAACAACATATTGTTACTTTGCCTTACATCAAAGATTTTGATGAGAGACATATTCCTACTAGGGCCCTATCCATTTATATGAATGAAGAATTGCATGCCCATTATCAAAAGGAAATCGAAGATATGTTGGATAAAAGATTAATTAGAAAATCCTTGTCTCCTTGGAGTTGTTCGGCCTTTTATGTTAATAATGCTGCTGAAAAAGAACGAAAAGTTCCTCGACTCGTTATTAATTACAAACCCCTCAATAAGGTTTTAGAATGGATTAGGTACCTAGTCCCTAACAAAATGGATTTACTTAAGAGACTCTATGATGACAATATCTTTTCTAAGTTTGATATGAAATTTGGTTTTTGGCAAATAAGGAATCTGATGGGTATAAAACCAATTTTAATGTCTCTTTTGGTCATTTTGAATGGAATGTTATGCCCTTTGGACTAAAAAATGCCCCTTCTGAATTCCAAAAGATTATGAATGATATTTTAAATGACTGCAAAGAATTTTCAATTGTTTATATTGATGATGTGTTAATTTTTTCAAAAACATTAGAACAACACTTTGTTCATCTAGAAAATTTCTCAAAGTCATTCAAGATAATGGTATTGTGGTCTATGCACCAAAAATGAAGCTTTTTCAAACAAAAGTTAGATTTTTAGGACATATTATTTTTCAAGGAACTATCGAAACAATATAGAGTAATTGAATTTTATGATAAATTTCCTGACGAAATAAAAGATAAAAATCAATTGCAATGATTCTTAGGATGTATTAATTAAGTAGCTGACTTCTATAAGGGCATTAGATTACTTTGTAAGCTTTTATTTCAGTGTCTTAAGAAAAATGCTTCTCCTTAAACTTTGGAGCATACCCAAATTGTTAAAACCATCAAAGAAAATGTTAAAAAACTCCATTGTTTATTCGTTCGACATCTAAATGCCTTTTTAATAGTTGAAACAAATGCTTCTGATATTGGTTATGGTGGAATACTTAAACAAAGACTCTCAAATCAAACTAAAGAGTTGTTAGTTAGGTGTCATTCAGGCTCCTAGAATGACATGCAGTGTAAGTATTCTACTATTAAAAAGAATTACTTTTCATAGTTTTATGCATCACTAAATTTTAAGACGATTTAGTAAATAAAAGATTTTTGTTAAGAATTGATTGTTCTGCACCATAACATATTTTAGAAAAAGATGTTAATAATTTTATTTTAAAATAGGTTTTTGCTAGATGGCAAGCTATTTTAAGTAATCTTGATTTTGACATAGAATATATCAAGGGAACATGAAATTCTTTTCCTGATTTTTTAACAAGAGAATTTTTACAGGGAATTCCCAACCCATAACTAGTTTACTGTTCTAGATCCAACCATGTCAAAAAAGAAAATGTCCACCTTAGACCTGTTTTTGGCCTTTGCCTCAGGCCCAAAACCCCCAACCATTCCTATTAATCAACATTCTTCTTCTGCTGGACCTTTCACCACTAAGAAAAATAAAAATAAAAACAAAAACAAACATAATGAAGAAAAGACCCTCACTATTCTCTCAAATTGTGGCCAAAGGAAAAAAAAACTTGTTTCTATTTTCAAAAGCCCAATATGATGCAAATTTATTACATTGAGCCCGAACAGATGGCAGATTCCTTCCCTGTTACTCTTCAAAACTTTTTTTGGCCCAACTTTTAGTTTATTCCTCAGCACCCTAATAGAACGTGGATTTTTTATGAATTCATTTTGGTTGACTCCAATTCAACTGAAATTGAGCATGTTATGGATGAAGACGAGCCTAGTAAGATTTCTTATTCAAAGTGTAAAATCATTAAAGTTGTTTCTTCCAAGGATTGGAAAAGTCCTAATGAAGAAAGAAAGTTTTCCAAACCCTACCCTATTGATTACTCATACTAGGATCCTGGTTCTTAGTCTTTTTAGTAATATTTTTAATCATTTTTTGTTCTTTTACTTCAACAAAGGAAATGAAGTTACTTTCCCTGCATGGTTTCAAGAATGGTGGCACTATTTTAATTGGTAGCATACCATTGCCCCTCTAGCAATTCAAGAGGAATTTCATGAGTTTTTAAGAACTATTAAAAAAGCTGCTCAATGTCCGTTACTTTCTTTTACTTCCATTTTTGGAATTTCATGGATTCTTAGAATTTTAAAACCACCAAAACCTGTCCTGAAGAATGGAAACTTGATCATGAAGTAATCACTCTTTGGAGGCATTTTAGTGTTAAATGGTGGGCTAATTTCAAAATTAGCCAAGCAGGTAAAAATGATGTCATTCAATGGTTTAAGGAAAAAATTCAATTGTCCCTTACGCAAGTGTTGAACAATTTGAATTCCTCTCTGCAAAAAGCAAGATTCAAGCCAATCTTTCTTCTGCAATAGATCAAAAGGAGTATAAACAACTTTTGTTAAAAGCTTTATTTAAGGTGTCTAGTGATTATGAAGACACTGAAGAATTTGATTATGCATAGTCAAATGAAGATGATTGTTTCGGATTACAACTGGCTACACCTTAGCCTGTTGGTTACTTTTCTTAACATGTGTTACATACTCTTTTACTTTGTTGGTCAATTTAAAACTTTTTATTTTGGCCATACAACTGTTACTATTCTACTTTTACTTTGTCAGCCAACTTAAGAATTTAATTTTGGCCACACACTTGTCACTTTACTTTTAAGATATTTGTTCAGAATTAAAACTTTGTTAAGTCCGAGACTTTATATACTTGTTTATTTGCTTAAGGATGGAAGAGCTTGGATAGCGAAGCATATATCTCACAAGCTTTTGCCCTCTTCTTTGCAAAACCCTGTAATATTTCTCTCTTTAAATAAATATTTCCCTTTTATATCTCTTTTATATTTATGCTTTATTTATATTTCTATCTTTACTAAGTATGCTCTGTGGTTGCCTATAAAAGGATCTTCCACATCAAAAAGCTCTGCTTATATTTTCTGTAAATTTTCTATCTTCACTAATTATGCTCTGTGGTTGCTTGTAAAAGGATCTTCCACATCAAAAAACTTAGCTTATATTTTTTGCAAATTTATTTTCTATAAAAATTTATCTATATAGTGCTTCGCTGTGTTGTGTTGATATCAGAGCCTGTGTGTTCTTAAGTAACATCTATGTTGCTTCTGTGTTGGTCAGCCGGTAGTTTAAAGTGTTGGTCAACCCATTATTCTGCTTGTGTATTAGGTGGTCCCACTTGGTGGTCCCTCAGTAATACCTCAGACACGTACCAGTAAATATAAATAGACTATTTAGAAACCTTACCTCTCATTCTTCTTCTTATTCTTCTTCATCCCTAAAGGCTCCAAGTTCTTTGTTGGAGGAATATTCTTTAGGTGCTGACATAAATTCTGAAGAGGTTAATATTGCCCAAATAGAAAATCAACTACATAATTGGTCAATTTCTAAGAAGGATGTTAATTCTATCTATAAAATCAGTTCATTTGATTTTATATCAGACTATACTATTAAACAAACTGAACAAACAGTTTCTTTAAGCCATGAACATGAAAATATTCTTTTACTTTCACCTGATGCTTTTTTTTAAATATCGAGTCAAATATAAATTTATTCATCTTGGTATGGTGCTACTGGCTGTTAAGCCATTATTTAGATTAGGCTTGGATGTTCCTGTTTTTCTTTGTTTAAGAGATGCTAGACATAAAAACTTTTTAAACTCTGTTTTGGCTGTGGCAGAATCTAATCTTGCCAATGGACCCATTTATTTTAATTGCTATCTAAATTTTTTTGTTTCATTTTTTGATGGAAAAATAATGGATTCTTTATCTTTAACTATTAAACTCTAAGTTTTTTGCCATCATTTATAGAGTTTACTATAAGGTTATGACTACCACTATAGATCCTAGATCTAAGTGTAGATTTTTAAGAAATGAGACAGTTCTCTTTGAAGCCAACTCTCAACATAGTAAGATCCATGTTCCCAAAAAGCTTAGGTTGCATGAATTAAGCCGAGTTGGAACTTAGGAACTTGACATTTTTAATCCTAAACCTATAGAAACTGGGTCTAGCCTATCCAATGTTAGTGAGAGATATGATGGATCCATTCAGATCCAATTTGCCTAGTCTGTTCAAAATGTTTTAGATTTCCAAAATAGTAGAAGGTCCACCTCTAGACTTCCTAGAAGCCCATCTACAAATTTTACTCTTATTGTTATTATGGCCCAAAATTTTCAAAGAAGTGAGTCTTTTAGAGAGACACCTTCCCTTGCTATTCTACAACAAGTTGACTTTTCCCTTGAAATCCCTAGGCCTCCTTATAGGGAATTAGATCAAAGATCTGATGAAGAATCTACTATTAATCCTGATCTTGAGTTAAATAGAATGTCTCCATCTCCATCTTAAATGGAAAGATTTTTCAACAATAAATATGATTTCAAAACCTTTTACTATTGATAAAGAGTTTCTAAGAAAAGAATTAAGTGAAGATTATAATAAAGAAAAATAGAACTGGTTTGTTATATGTTTTATATTATAGGACTTGATTATTACAATTGATCAAGTTTTAGGACTTTTAATTGCTATAATGGTATGTGTGTGTGTGTGTATAATTTTTCCATATTATACTATTTAGTTTTTTCATTTTCAATAACTATATTAAAATATAGTCATTTTGGTAAAATTTTTGTTAAATTAATGTAGAATGTTTATATTACCCTTAGTTTTCAAATTTTTACCTTTATCCACAACTGCCACCATAAAATTCATTAATTTTTATCTCATAAGTAACTTTCCAAGTTTACTTTCAAAATTTGCTCATAAAAGATTTAGGGATGACAAGATCAAACCATTCTCAATTGTCTTCCTCTATGATGTAAGAGCAAAATCCAGGTTTGTTTTTAAATACAAGAATAAAAAGAACAAAATCCAGATTTATTCACAATATAAGAATGAAAACCCAAATAAAAAATAGAAATCCAGATTTAAGAAGAAAATTGAAATTTAAGAACAAAAAGAATAAAATCCATAATGAAAACTCAAAGTCAATAATTAAACTCAAATTTAAGGACAAGGAATATCTTTGAGATTCTTCACCGGGCGTAGAGCTCTAGTGGTTTGAAGGTGTTGTTTGTTGCTTTTTGATGGATGACAATCAATCTTTTATCTTTAGACAGGCGCAACATTTTCAAGCACTGCACTAACATAAGATGGGGCATGGTAGTTACACACATCTATTTTTCAATTGCCAGTGATGCCGCCCGCCTTCTTAAAATGTCTTCTTGGTGGGGACGGTGGCTCCCTAAACCCATCTTCCTTAATTGATTAGATAAACCCAATAATGGTGGCTCCTTAAACCTATCTTCCTAAATCCATTAGATAAAATGTTCGTTCTTTGACAATCGATCAGAAAATAATTTCTAATTTCTTTTGATTAAAAGCAGTTCTTCATTTATCCCCTTTCATATAAGCTAGATGGTAGACCATCACCTCTGTGTACTAACTAACTTTTTAGGAGTGGAATCCATATGATAGTAAGAAAAAATGCATAGAGAGGTAGAAGACTCATTATTTGGTGTTTACGTCCTATGGTAATAAAACATCACTTCTTGTAGACATTCCTTTTCAGTTAACAATGCACTTGTATGCCTTTTAAGGCTTTCACCTTATGAATCACCTCCAAATGGAAACCCCACTACTGAAGACCCTGATTTCTTCTTTAATCGACACCCTATTCTCTTGAGAAAAATAAAGTATCCCATACCCATGTTTTTGCATTTAATTTCTTAGATTTTGATTTTGACAAGAATTAAGAAGTGGATATGGTGGTAAAAAAATGAGAGGCAATTGGAGGAAGAAAAGGATAAATGTGAGTTATCATAGCTCTAGATGCTCTATGAATAAAATGGCTATGATAAGGAAAGAGATCATATGGTGGTGATAAAAGTGGGCTTGGAGGAAAAGGACAGTAGTTTTAATATTTTCATTATTTTAGGATACTTTTGTGGAGATAAAAGTGTGTTTGAAGGAAAACGAGGGCAGTTTCAATATTTTCATTAGTTTAGGATACTTTTGTTGACTTTTATAAGTTGACTAACTGTAGAAATGAAAAAAAATAATAGAAGGATATCTTAATTTAATAAAAGTAAAATTTAAAAATTATTTAATACAATATATGAAAAAAGAGGACTAAATAATATAATGTGAAAAAATCTTAGAGGGTTAAAATATTTATTAGCCCTTATGCACCAAGAAAAGGTTTGAATTCGTGACAAATTTGAATTTTTAAGGTTAAAGGTAAATTAAAGAATAGAAAAGGAGGGAGAAAAGAAATCAAGATACAAAAGATTTATAGTGGTTCAAGTGTTAACAATCTCTATGTCCTCTCCCCAATTGTCTAATTGGTTATTTCACTATTACACAAACTCACCAGGAGTTTATAAGCTCACATCCTAAATAAGTATTTAGGCTCACACCCAACCCCATGTACACTTGTTTTTATGGCTAACACCAACCTTACAATCAATAACTCAACTAACTAAACCCTTTATAAGTGCTTATGGCTCACATCAGACTTATACCAATAATAGCTCTCAATAAATAAAGTATAATAATAGTAAAGAGAGAGCAACTTAAGAAATCAATTCACAAGAGTTCAGACATAATTAATAACTATTCTCTTGCATTCAAAGCTATTTGATGAAGTATTTATAGTCTACAAACATCAAATAGTCATTAGAAGCAAACTTATCATCAAATCATTAAAGTATGGTGAAAAATCTTACATTTAATGCTTGCCAAAAGAATTTCGCAGTAGTGAAGCTTTAATTGTAATGACAATTTACTTTTAGCATTGAGATTTTCCATTTCGTGATCGTGATCTTCATAATGTGTTTAACGACTAGTGACACATGACATTTGATCATTATTAGGTCAATTTTTAACAAATCTTTGACATATCATAGACTGACATTTTAGCTTTTGACTTTGTGTACCTGCTCCCCTTCATATCGTCTTTTAGGGTTTCCTTGTTTGCCACTAAAGATGCTTAGAATATTCTCAGAAGGTTCTTGGAATCTTTTAAAACCGTTTAAAATCTTTTAGAACATTAAAATGCAAATTGCTCCATTTAAAGAGTTAAGCTTTTCTTAAGGGTCCACACATGAAATTAAGATGTAAAAATGACCATTTTGCCTTTGTGAAGATGATCCACAAAATTCTTCATTTGCAAGAATTCTTGCTTCATCCATTCCATGATTGACTTCTTCTTGCATAAATATTTTCAAAGTTTTTTTTAAATTTCTTGAGGCATGCCCTTGTCATTAGTCCTTTGTATTGGATTGGATCTTTTTGCTCAGTAGTTCCTTGGTTTGCATTAGGATTGATTACAACATGAATGAGTTGAATAAGTAATTTGTTAAAAAATATTTTCCAACTTCAAGAGCTATAAATATTAGAAATGCAAATACTAGGAAGGATATTTATAGGATAAGACAACTCTATGGAGAGATTAATATTAGTATTAGGAGAGGTTCCAACAACTTTGTATAAGTTGCCCTCAACACCAAATTTAAGATCAACTCCTCATCTAGTTTTTTGTGAAGGATTATCACATATGAATAGAAGCATGATCGATGCTGCTAGTGGAGGTATGTTAATGAATAAAACTTCTACTCAAGCAAAAGAATTGATCTCAGACATGGCTATCAATGCATAATAATTTGGTAATAGGTATGATCCAACTTTAGAAAAGTGAATGAGGTAAGTATTTCTACCATTAAACAATGTTTATATGATATTACCTTTCTTATGAAAAATTTTATTATAAGTAACAAACAATAAGTAAAAAGTTATGGCATTTGTTTTAATATAGGTCATCTAGCCTATATGTTCCCTACACTTTAATAGGAACATGTTGAACAAGCTAATGTTTTTGGAGGATTCCTAGGCATGCCTCAAAAGAGATATGAACCTTATTCAAATACTTATAATTTAGGATGGAGGGATCATTCTAATATTATCTATGGAGCTAGGCCTTCTTGTTTCCAACAACAACACCAACTTAGACAATCGACTCCATCACGATCAAACTCCAAATCAAGTATTTCTTTGGAAGAAATGTTTAATCAATTATGACTGATAAGCAATAATTTTAATGAGAGGCAAGGATAAGCATGCAAAATTTGAAAAACCAAATGGGCTAATTGGTGACTACTATGAGCCATTTAGAGTCTCAAGGATCGAGAAAATTACCTTCACAACTCGAGGTGAACTCAAAGAAAAATGCTAGGATAATCACTCTAAGAAGTGGGAAAGAGTTGAAGAAGCCCACCAAAGGAGTTGCCAAATGTGTATAAGAAGAATTTGGGAAAAAGGAATTGATACCATAAACTTAAGAAATCCAACCAAGTAGTGATAAACCCCAAGTCATGGTAACAAATCCTTTTTATAGCCAGTTTGCCAAATCCAAGAAGGAGGAATAAGAGAAAGACATGTTGGAGACATTTCGTAAGGTTGAGATAAACTTTCCATTACTTGATGCAAATAAACAAATACCTTGATATGCTAAAGTTCTCAATGATTTATGTGCTGATAAGAGGAATTTAAGAGGCAATGAAAGAATTCACATGGAGAGAATGTATCAGTTGTTCTCTAAAAGAAGCTACCCTTAAGCGCAAGGACCTAAGTATGTTCACTATTCCTAGCAAAATTAGTAATGTAAGGGTCGAGAAAGTAATGCTAGATCTAAGAGCTTCAATTAATATCCTACCCCATTATATTTATTCTTCTTTTAATTTTGGTCACAAGGAATAGTTGTGATAATAAAATTTGTTGATAGATCTAATGTATATTTGAATGGGGGCTTGAAAGATCTTTTAGTGTAAGTTAAGAATTTAGTTTTTCCTACTAATTTTTATATGCTAGATATGAAAAAAGATGACTCTCTTAGCTCAACCTCAACCTTATTACGAAGACCATACCTTAAAACAACTAAAACTAAATTAAATGTACATAATGGAACTCTCACTATGGAATTTGATGTAGAAATTATTGAATTTAATATAAATAATGCTATGAAGTATCTTAGTGATGTGCATTCAGTTTTTTTTATGTATGTTACTGACCTTTTAGTGTAGGAATTTTTTTGATTTGGATGTTAAACATACATTCATGGATGGATTAAACCACAGTTTGGGACTTAAGGGATTGCAAGAAGATGAAATGGAATTTGTGCTAAATTTTGCACTCCAAGACACTATTTGTGAATTACATTCCTTAAAAGCTTTACCTTACGACGTTTCTTATGTTGGATTACCTTCATCTCATGCAAAATTTCTTCCACTATTTTGTAGGCATCTAATTTGGAGCTAGAACTATTGTTAAGCCATCTAAAATATGTGTTTATAGGAGATGGTGAGACACTTCCTATGATAATCTTTTTTTAACTTAGTGCTTTGGAAGAACAAAAGCTAATTCAGGTATTTAAGGATTGCAAAAAAGCTATTGGATGGATTATAATCGATGTAAAGGGGATTAGCTTATCCTTATACATACATAGAATATTACTAGAGAAAGGTTCTAACTATCAATATAAGATCAATATTAATTGAATCCATATGTGATAGAAGTGGTAAAGAATGGGATTTGAAAGCTTTTTGATATAGGTATAATATATCCAATTTCAGATAGCAAGTGAGTAAGTCCAATTCAAGTGGTTCTAAAGAAAATAGGCATTGCCCACTCGAGTTCAAAATGGGTGTAGGGTTAATATTGACTATAAGAAGTTGAATTCACAAACCAGGAAAGAACATTTCCCCATTCCTTTTATTGATCAAATGCTTGAAAGGTTAGCAAAAAAAATCTCACTTTCTTGTCTTAGTGGATATTCAAGTTCTCATCAAATACCTATATATAAAGAATGGGTCATGAAGGTGTTTAGCTAAAGACATTAAAAAAAAAAAAAGGCACTATTTGGGAGGCAACTTAAAAGATTTGATGTTTATTTTATTTTTTGATGCATTTTTATTCTTTGATTTAATTTTAGTTGTCAAAATAGTTTTTATGTTTGTTTTAGGCGAAAGACAACGTTTCTTAAGATGTGAGCATGCCTTATGACTAGCAATTTTTTTTTTTTTTTATAAATATGTGTTGATAAGGCATGACCATGCCATAACTAACAAAGTCTTCTACTTCAAAAGAACAATTGCTTTCTTTTTATATTTAATTTTTTTTAAAAAAAAAATGAGCTCACCAATCAATGTTGTCCCTCTTTTTTTATTCGTTAACTTTTGTTTTTCCAATTAGAGTAGATGACGTGAAAATTGCATCAAGAATGTTTCCTCAAACTTCTATATTTTTGCCTTTAATTACCATATATGGGCTTTTATTATCATACATTAGAGCCAATGTATGTACTAGATGTAGCGGAGGGATTAATACTTGATATTTGAAGTTTTTGCTTGTGTTCGCTTGGCTTGCAATGTGCTTAATATTCATTAGCTCTTACTCTCTATTTTTTCTTTTTGAAATTCTCAAATTATTCAAATTTATCCTTAATTGATTTTTACTTAGTATGATTTTAGATGCAAGTTGAGATGCATGAATAGGTTCAAGTATGGATAGTTAGATTTTAATTGGTAAATAAATATCTTATCACCTTTGATAGTTGATTCATATGAAAGTGTGCAAGATTTGGTGCATATTTACCACTTTTGTTGAGATCTTATACCAATGAGTGATTTATCACTCTTTGCTCCATTTATTTTTGCTGAGTAAGCATCAATCATAGTTTCTTTATTCTAGAACTTGCTTTATTATACATGTTAAAGCCATATTATGGGATTTTATACATTAAAATAATAAGGGTAAAACAATTATCTTTAACCTACCTAAAAACCTTTGTTTTTGTCCTTATTTGAACCTAACCCTTTTTTCTTCATTAATTTTCTTTTGTTGTCACATTATACCCCTTTCCACCTAGTTTCCCATTTTTCTTCTTTTGAACCTTCATTTGAAGGGATGTTTGGACTCATTGTTTAGAGATTTTAGTGTTTTTGCTTGGCTTGGAACAAAATTGTTTAGTTATATCAAGTTGTATCATGCATACAAAAGATGCCTTCTTGAAGTTCTTTCTATCTTTCCTTTTTCTTATAAGCTTCTTGGTTCTTCTAAAAAGTATGGCTAACTCCTCATCTTCTTTTTCGCTATCATCATCACTTGAGACAACTTCTACTCTTTATCTTTGGCTGAAGATTTAAGGCCTAAGGTCTTTTTTTTTGTTTTGTCATTCATATCCCCTTGCCCTCTCATCTTCTTCATTTTCTCATCCTTTTTCAAAGCTAGCTTAGGAGTAAAAAGCTTACCTGTGAGGACATTTATTGGCACAATTCCTATTTATGGATTTGACTCTTGAATGATACGCACCTTTGCTCCAAACTTTTCACGAAGTAAAGATTTGAGTATTTTGGTGTTTACCCCATGATTATTGAGTACTCTTCCAAATTTCTTTATGTTTGTTATGATAGATAGGAGTATATTTGTTATATTAGTGATGCTTTCGTTGTCTTTCATCATGAATAACTCATATTCTATCACATACATCTCTAATCTGCTGGACTTCACCAAAGTTATGCCTTAATGATAGTTCTCCAAAGCTTTCCATATTCCATGAGCAGTGAGACGGTGTTGTACTCTACCAATCTCCTTACTTGATAAGGAGCTAAAAAAGATTTTCATTGCTCCTTTATTTCTTCTATTTGATCTTCTATGAGCTTCCACTCATTCCTCCATTGGGATTAATTTTTCACTACCATAAACCATCTTGGTAAGAGGTTTACATTCTTTTGCAACTATATCCCAAAGATCTACCATATCACTGTCCAAATATATCTTCATTGGATACTTTCAATATGTATAATTGATTCTATTGAAGTATGGCTTGAGATTGGTATGGATTCCTTCATGTGCCATTAGTCTTTGCTTACACAATTAAAGGTTTTAATGAGACCAAGCTCCGACACTACTTGTTGGCCTTTGAGCACTAAGAAATGGGGTTGAATTGGTGGTAAATTTAAAAATTGAAAGGAAGATAATGAAATATGGATATAGAAGAAGTAGCAGAAGAGATGGAGACACAATATTTTATAGTGGTTTGGGTGTTAATTAACCCTACATCCATTCCCCAGTTCTTTGCAATTGATACTCCACTAACTCTAAATAGTGTTTCCAAGCTCACACTAAACTTGTACATTTTATGTTTTATGGCTCACACATAACCTTAGAACTTGTGTTTTAAGGCTCATCCAAAAACCTTTCAAGTGTTTCCCAAAGGCTCACATTCAAGCTCCTGCAAGAGTTTTACAACTAGGCTAGCCCCCAAACCCAATTTGTATGATGTTTAATGCTTACACCCAATAATACCACCTCACATACAAAGAGTTGAAGATTGAGAAATAAAATTTCAAGAGGTTGGCAATATTTAATGTTATTCTCTTGCATTTATACATGTTTGATGGAGTATTTATAGGCAATAATCACCAAAAAGATGTTACAAAGAAACTATGTCTAAATCTCTAAAGCATGTTTGGCAGATCTTGTATTAAATGTTTGCCAGACACATTTTGTGGTCGTGACTGATCATTCGCGATAGCAATTTCTCTTTTTACATCAAATTTGCTAAAATTGCTATAGAAAACCCCATTTTTATCTAACTGCTAGTCCATGCAACATGCTATCATTGGTCTTCTAAGAAAAATAGTCATTGTGCTCTTTCAATCAAATAAAAGTCGTGATCACGGCCTATCTTCCTATTGGATGCGATTGACACCATGAATTTGTCTATTTGATAAGTAAAAGTTGCTTTAATAGGTCACAATTTAGAAGAGTATTTGACCCTCGTGAATTTTGATATGTTAGCAGTTATCTTAAACACTTGGTAAGCTATAGTTGTGGACTCAATTTCCTCCAAGTAACTCCAAAAGTCACTATCGTGATTCTTAATGCGATGGTCACTGTGAATTCCACTGTTTGATCTTCATTGCTTTCTTGGTTAGGTCATAACAGCGATTTGCTCTACGAATTATCATGGACCAAAGTCATTCATTTCTTTTGCTACATTATGGTAGCAATTTAGATATTCTTAATCGCGAATTAGGATGCCTTTCATAATGCTTGAGACTTAGACTCTCTTCAACATCCAATGCAAACCTATCTTAAAAACTTCAAAAATAACACTAAAAAATGATGTTAAAACATGTCAATCTATATTGTCAAGATCAAAAGAGAGTTTTAACTTAGGTTTAAACAACCTAGTCCAACAAATACATACATAACTTCATTAATATACATGTACATCCTTACTACAAGCAAGTACGAAGAAATAATTTAGTGCCTTAAAATTATATGATACATAAAACATAAACTCAAATCCTAAGGATCATAAGAGTTTGAGATAATCTAGGATTCTTTTTTTCAATGGAAAATCACTAAAGTAAGTTAATGTAACAACTCTTACAATTGATCCAAAGGTTATTTCTCCTAAAAAACTTAAGGAGTTTCGACCCATTGCATGTTACGATTTTATATTAAAGTGTATTACGAAAGTTTTGATAGTAAGGTTAAGCTAGCATATGGGTTTTTCAGTTAGTTCCAACTAGTATCCTTTTGTTAATGGTAGAAACATAGTCAACAATATGTTATTAGCTCATAAATTAGTGTATAACTATTACAGAAATATGGGTATTCTAAGGTGGGCTCTAAAGGTTGAGTTGAGAAAGGCTTATGATTCCATTGATTGGAACTTTCTTAAAGAACTTTTATTAGTTTTTAGTTTCCTAGGTATTTTATCAAGCTTGTAATGACTTATGTTATGCAAACTTTTCATTAGTGGCTAACAACACTTGGGAGGATGTTTTTCCCTAGGTTTAAAGTACTAAAGTAATGAGATTAATGTCTCCTTTATTATTTTTCTTAAATATGGAGCATCTTTTAAAAACCTTAAGACTTTAAGTTTCATCAAGGGTGAAAGAAACTTCAATTAAATGATGTTTGCTTAGTAAATAATTTATTTATGACAATGATTTGAATTTTGCTATTCAATTTGGCATTATTTTAACTCACTTTTAGAAACTACCAAGGTCAAGTATGAATACTAAAAATAACAATATTTACTTTAATAGTGTGGAAGTTCAAGTTAAACAAAAAATTCTAGTTGCCTTGCAATTTAGAAAAGGTGTGTTACTTATGAAATATTTAGGAATGCCTTTAATGTCATCTAGATTAATTAAGAAGCACTATTAAGTTCTGATTGACAAAATCACTCAAAGAATAAATGGATGGACAATTAGATTTCTTACTTACACTAGCATATTGTAAATAATCAATTAAATTTTGTTTTAAGCCTTCATCTTAATTAACATTAGATTTTTATTTTTCTTAGGACAATAATAATAGAGATTGAAAAGAAGTACAAATATTTTTTTGGAAATAAAAATCTGGTAGTTAAAAAGCTAATGTTGCAGCTTGAAATATAGTTTGCAAGTCTAAATTGATAAAAGGCTTAGGCATAAAAATTGTCAAACTATGGAACAAATGTATAATTCTAAACCAAATCTAGAAGCCTACCTCTAAAAAGCCAAATATATTGGATATATAAGTTCAATAAAATAAGCTTAAGAAATTGACTACTATTAGTAAAATACATTGTACACTGCTCATGGAGTTAGAGGAATTTGACCAAATCGAAGCCTAATTCTTAAAGTTCATTGATAATTAGGTCAGAAATGACATAACTCTATTCTTTTAAACAAACCCTTAGATTAATAGTGCTTCAATCCTAGAACCTGGCTTTAATATAAAGGATTCAAATATTCCCTTCCATGCTAAAGTTTCTAATTTATAAAAGAAAGGTAGTCGGTCTCTTCCAAACCCCATTGATGACATTACCTTCAAAGAATAGGTATTTTTGATACATTCGTATATGGCTAATTAGAATCAAGAAGATAAGATGACCTGGGAAGTTATCATGTCAAACATGTTATCTATAAAGTCTACTTTGAGTGCCTTATAAATAAAGGAACTTTCAATTGCCTAGTTATAAGCTTATGTGGAAAATCTCATACAGATGGGTGTCAAATCCAACAAAAATATGAATTCTACTCACAAATTTCTATATAGCGATGAGCAGGGTCACGTCCATAGGGATTGGTAAATTTAAATTCCTTTAAACAGACAAAGAAAATAAATAAAATAGAGGGGGTTGTGCGAAATCCAAGTCGCAAATAAATGAAGAATAAAGAGAAAATAAAATTAAGACATAAATCAATATGGCAAAAGCTTCTAGTTGAAGAATTAATTCAACTATTGATTATTGATGCAAAGATAATAATAACTGCTCTTGAGCAAACCAATTATAGCTATTAACAACATCTAATAGCTAATCTCTCTTTAATTTATCAACAACCAAAACAAGCTCTTTAATTACCTCCCTAATTAGAAACAACCTCAAAAAAGCTCTTGAGATTTAATGGACCAATAGCATTAAAAACTAGAGAGATCCAATTCTAATCAATAAACACACAAGCTTAGTTCATTTAAATCGATTGTTTATTCTCATAACACCATATACAATGATATTATTTGCCACAAGTATCAAAACATTCTTACAATTATGGATATGAACTTTTGATTAGCAATAGACTGAATTTATAATTAAATAATGGCCAATTATTTAATTAACACAAATAATCATCTCAAGATTATAGAAAATAAACAAATACTAGAAGCAATAAAACAAATAAAGAATCAATTAGATATAACAATAGATGTAGAATCAAAGCTTCATTAGTCTTCAACTAGAATGAAAAGAGTTTAGCTACTCATAATGAAGAAAAACACTACTAAAAAAACGGAAGTTTACTATATATTTTTTTGTATGTTCTTCTCCCAACATTTGCCCTAATATATAAATCTAGAAAGATATTCTCAAATCTTCTAAAAAGATTTTTAAAAATCTAATAGAAATCATGTCTCCTTAAAAATAAGAGTTCTAAAAGGAAATAACAAATGTCAAAACAAAAGAAATAAAATAAAATCTGATTGTCTCGTAATTAGGATGAAATCCTTACTAAGAAGTAGTTAAAATTTGCAGGTTCTTGGCTGAAATTCCTAGGTCCTTATATAACAAACTGTGCCCATACCTTATCAATAGAATTCTTCTAGTAAAAAATTGAAATTTCTTCCATAAATTTGAGAAACTGTAAATTCATCTTTTATCCATAACTTTAAGCTTATTTTAGCATCAATCAATCAAATAACACATATAAAAATAAAACATAATAAAGATCCTATTCCTAGATGCAAAACATAAACAAAAATAGGGAGAATTATTACCAAATTAATGAATAATGTACACTCTAAAAATTCCCCCCACACCTATGTAATGCTTGTCTTTAAGCATTCATCAACTCAAAACTCTCAAATAATCCTTTCCTTCATCCCTTCATCATCGATAAACAATTACAAGCTAACATGCCTTAAAGAATTAAGTTAATCAACAATCAAGAAATAAGTATTTCATACAATAGAATCTTAAAGACTAGCATAAGGTCACTCACTACCTTAATAATCTTTTCAAATCAGAGTGCAACAAGATTTAATAGTCATCTCATTGATTTCACTCTATGCACTCAAAGTATTTAGGGTATCATTCATGCTATCAAATTAAATCATAGAATGATGTTACCATAGGTTTGCTCATGCATCACATCGCACCCATAAAATGCAAAAATATATAAAAATCTAAGGGTCTTAAATAGGGTGCAAAGGAGCCAAAGGGATTTCGTGAAAAAGAAATGACTATGGAAGAAATCAAAAGGAGAAGAATGAACTCATTGAATGAATTTTAGCTTTGTTACCTCAAAATGCTAATTTCATCAAGTTGCCAAAAATATGAATATTTTCTTTTTATTTTTTTTTGATTTTTCAATATTTTTTTTTATGTAGAATCGAATATCAAATGAACCTTGTGCAACTCCCAACCTCAAAGAAGAGAAGAATGAAGTAACAAGCTATGAGTGTGTCAAGCAAGGCCACATCAAATATGATGATTGCCTTAAGTTGAAAAAAAAGAAGAAAGGGGACAAAGAAAAGAAGAAAAACTTCAAAGTTGTTTGGGATGACAATTCTAGTGAGGAGGATGAAGATAAGATAATAGTAAATTTGTGTTTCATGGCATAAAATGACTCTTCTAATGAGGTAAGTTCTTTACCCCATTTTAGTGAAAATTATGATGTATATGATGATGTAGATGATGAGCTCTTGGAAGCTCTTACTTTGAGATGTGACAAGTATAAGTCACGAATGAAAACTTGCAAAAAGAAATGCTCAAAATTGGAAAATGAGTTCAACTCATTAAATGAACTTGTAAGTGAGTTGAGGACTTCAAATGAAGAACATAAAAAAATCTGTTGAGAGTCTTACTAATTCTTCTTCTCTAAACTCCTTGAGAAAGGAAAATGATACTCTAAAAAGAGAGCTAATTGAGCTTAAAAATTCTATTTCTATGTTTACAAAGGGAAAAAAGCTTTAGATACATTAATTATATCTCAAAGACCTCTCCCTTAGTAAGACATAGTCTAGGCTTCAATGGAGCCTCCTCATCATCTACACCCCCTCTTATTACTTTATATTAGAGCTTCAGTACCTCAAACATCTAGCATTGTGGTAATTGAGAGGACTAGTGCTCCTAGTACTAAGCCACCTATGCCTAAGGGCAAGGGAAAGACATCTTAAGGCTCAAAGCCTAAGCCAAAAAAGGCTAATCATGCATTCATCTACAATAAGAAGCATGCTCACCCTAACACACATAAAACATTCTCTTATACTTCTAATTATTCTTGCACATGCTTACATTCTTATATTGATGGTATGAGAAGGCCTTCTACTCATGCCAAAATTTGGCATAGGAGAAAGATTTACAAGTCTAAGCTCTAATATCACTATTATATGAAGTTTGGTCATATAAATACTTTTTACTATATTAGAAAGGCTCATCTCAAATTAAAGGGTCTTTCAAGACCTAATCCCTAAGGACCCAAGTATGCTTGGGTACCTAAACAAAGGTGATTTGTTTTTGGTGTGTTGGAATGTATGACAACCACTAATGAAGATAATGATTGGCATATGGATAGTGGATGCTTAAAGCATATGATGGGCAATAAAAAGTTATTCATGGCCATAAAAGAGAAAGAAGGTGGCAATGTCACTTTTGGGAATAATGTTAAGGGTGAAGAATTGGCATTGAAACAATTAGTAAGAATGGTTGTTCACTTTTTGACAATGTTATTTTCGTTGATGGTTTACAAAATAATTTGTTAAGTGTAAGTTAATTGTGTGATAAGGTTACCACTTTAGTGGATAAGAAGGTAATCTTTAAGGGTGAAAGGAGGGGCAATACCTTCCTAATTAACTCAGATAATTTGGCTAACCAATCCTTTAAGTGTCTTGTATCTCTTAACAATGAAGCTTGGCTTTGGTATAAAAAACTTAGTCATGCTAGCATGAAGCTCTTACAAAGCCTATCTAAAGGAAAGCTAGTGAAAAGTCTTCCTAAGCTAAAATTCTTAAAGGACAAGACTTATAAACCTTGCCAAATGGAAAAGCAACATCAAACTTCCTTCAAAGCAAAAAATGTTATTCTCTTATTGATAGTCTTGTAGGTGATTTTGAGAAATTAGAGCTAGATTCAACTTTAAAAGAAATGGTAATTAACCTTGAAGATAACAAGTCATCAAAAGAAGAAAAGGAATCCCAATTGCAACAAGTAGAAATTCTAGCTCAAGATCTTTCCAAGGATTAGAGATTCTTGAAACGTAACCCAAAGGATCTAATCATTGGTGAGACATCCAAGGGAGTAAGTATTAGATCTCAACTTCATGCATTAGAAAATAATCTTGCATTTGTTTCTCAATTTGAGCTAAAATCAGTTAATAAAGCCCTTGATGATGAAAGTTGAGTGATTGCTATGCAAGAGGAACTCAACCAATTTGAGAGAAACAAAGTATGTGACTTAGTTCCAAAGCCTAAGGAACACCTTATTGTGGGATACAAGTAGGTGTTTAAGATGAAGTTAGATGAGCAAGGTTTCATTACTAGGAACAAAGTTAGATTGCTTACCAGGAACAAAGTTAGATTGCTAACAAGGGGATACAACCAAGAGGAAGACATTGATTATGATGAAACCTATGTCGTCGTGGCAAACTTAGAGGCGATTAGGATTCTCTTAGCAGATGCTTGTCACATAAACTTTTTCAAATGAATGTTAAAAGTGCATTTTTAAATGGCTTTATTAAGGAAGAAGTTTATGTTGAACAAACTCTTGGTTTAGAATATCATGCTTTTCCACATCATGTTTTCAAACTAACTAAAGCCTTATATGGTCTAAAACAAGCTCTAAGGGCTTGGTATGAAAGGCTTAGTTCATTTTTTTTACAAAATGATTTTGAAAAAGACAAGATAGATATAACTTTATTTGTTAAAAGCATAATCATGACACACTATTTGTACAAATCTTTATTGATGACTACTAATAAATCTCTTTGTGAAGATTTTGTTAAGTATAGGACTAGGAAATTTTATATGAGCATGATGGGAGAGCTCAAGGTCTTCTTTAGTCTACAAATTAAGCAAACCAAAAAGGGCATCTTCATCAACCAAGCCAATTGCAAAAAGGACTTACTTAAGAGGTTTGGAATATGGAAGGAAGCAAAGTAGATAAGACACCAATAAGTGCTACCATCAAACTAGACAAAGTTGAATCATGTAAGCAAATTGATGAGAAGAGGTATAGAGGTATGATTTGTTCTCTACTTTATCTCATTGCTTAGACTTGACAATTTGTTTAGTGTATACATGTGTCCTAGGTTTCAATCATGCCCTAAGGAATCTCATTGAAATGTTATTAAAAGGATTCTTAAATATTACATGGCAAATTGCATTTAGGGTTATGGTATCCTTAGAATTCATCATTTAGTCTTTTAGGGTATTCGAATGCAAATTTTGCAAGTAGTTTATTAGATAGGAAGAGCACTGCTAGAACTTGTCAATTTATAGGATAATGTTTAGTTTCTTGGTTTAGTAAAGAATAAGTTTCAATTGTCTTATTCACCGTCGAAGTGGAATATGTGGCGATGGGTTATTGTTACATTTAAATTATTTTGATGAAATAACAACTCAAGGATTATGGCAAGACTGTTGACCACAATCCTATCAAATACAACAACACAAGTGTAATAAATCTTTGAAAAAATCCTATCCAACACTCTTGGAGCAAGCACATTAACATTAGACATCATTTTCTTAGAGATCATGTCTAAAATGACAATGTAGTATTGGAATTTATTAACCTTATTCATCAACTTGAGGACATTTTCACCCAACCCCTAAATGAAGAAAGGTTGAACTTCATTAAGAAGGAGCTAAAGATGTTAGATGGAAGCTCCTTAGGGTGAAAAATTGATCTCTACTCACTTTCTTCATTATGTTTGTCTCTTTGGTTGATTGAATGATATGCGTGATAATTATGTATGTTGAATTACTTTGGATGTGTTAATTCTTTAAGCTATTGAGATTTACTATGCCTATTTGCTCAAATTAATCATTACTACATTAAGTGGATCACATCTAGGAAGACAAATTCTTATTCTTTCATTGTTTTTCTTTTTACCTTGTAATGTATGGTTGCTATTGTCATTTTATGGTCGCTATTTATAGGGACTTATCCATTTTCTGTCAAGCTTCTAATTCGCTGCCACAATTCTAAATTGTCCCCACGAATTCTTTCAAATTTTAAATTCTTTGACTGTTGACTCCTTTATTTTTCAAGGAATTCTTATCTGTTACTTATAAAATTTGTAATTAGCAGTCGCAACCTGCTATTAGTGACTGCGAATTCTAGTAATTGTCAGACATTTATTGATTTGACTATCAAATGGTGCCAACCCATCATTTAATTCAATTTTTATCATTTTGTTACTTTTTTCATAAGTTTTCTGCCTATTTAAACCATCCTGACACCCCTGTATTCTACTTTTAACTTCTCTCTTCATTTATAACTCATTTCTTCTCTTAAATCTTCTAAACTCTCCCAACTTCCCTTTATGGCACCTAAGACCTTAACCAGAGTAAAGAAAAGGAAGGGCATTGCCTAACCTCCACGCCCTTCTGCCCTTTACCTAATGATTGGAGTTACTAAAGAAGAAAAGGATAGGTACAAAGCCAACTCCAACAAGATAATCTAAACAAATAAGATTCCTTATACCTTTCTCCTTGAGTGACTTAGATGAAGGATGACATTCATGCTTTTCTATCAAGCCTAGGATGGAACGAGTTTATCTTCAGAGATGAATTCGATTATGAGGAAATCTTTAAGGAGTTTATGTGCACTGTCACTTTGAGCAGGAGAGCCAAATCAAAAGCAGGTTCATATGGGTTAGCTTTTAGGGACCCCCACTTTATTACCTTCAACCAACTTTCTAACCTTCAAGTGGGATATGATATTCCATTCATCATTTTTGCACTTGATATCATTTATTCTGAATTATGGTCATAGATATCCATTAAAACTAGACATGACCCAAAAACACCTCTGTCCAAATACATTTGAACCCTTTCCAATTGGCTTCTTCACTGAATTATTACCTTTTTAGTAAATGCTAGGAGTGATAGGAAAGAAAAAGTTTCTCAAAAACACTTGGCATTTTTGTTGTGCCTAACCAAAATAAGCCAATTCAAACACGCTGTTACCTTATGGATCAATTGATTCACATGAGTTCTAAACCTGAAAGCCAATTTCTCATCCCCTCTCATGTCACAACCATCTACCATTATGTGGGAGCCCTAACTGAGGAAAATGAAAATTTCCTCACTAAGAAATACTTGCCCTCCCAAAACTTCCTTGATTTGCCCTATCTCATAAATGTCAAGGCTATCTTTACATATACTTACATTTATACCTTGGGGTCTATTGGGGATAAAGAAAGAGGCTTGTTATAGAGGAAGAAGCCCAATCATTCCCATCTCCTAAGCCCATACCAGAATCCAAAACTTTTGTCATCTCTCTCTCTACTATTAATAAGAAATTGGATGAGGTGATGCGTATGATAAAGAGGAGATTTCTTCTTCTTTCCCACCTCTATAATGATTTAGTGGACCTTCAAGAGAAGGTGGCCGCAACACCTTACCATCTCCCAAATTTTGAAGATTAGGAGGTACTCTAGAAGAAGATGAAGACCAAGGGGTACAAAAAGTAATTGAAACATAAAGTGGAGGAGGAGATGAGGATGTAGGAGCTTCTAGAGATAATGACAATTTCTAATTTTCTTGTTTTTTCTTAGGCTTGTAATTCTTTCTTTTTTTCATTTTTTTTTGTCTTCTTGCTTAAGATTGTGATCCTACAATTTTATGTTTATGTTTAATTATGTTTATGCTTGCCTATGACTCTATCAATAAAATTTCAAGTTTTTGTTCCCTTTATGGTTGTTCTTTATACTCATCACTATCATTATCTTGTTCTCTCTTTTTGATCTTGACAAAAGGGGAGAGAAATAGAGAAATAGTGAAAGCTATTGCATAACAAAATTAAGGGGGAGTATAATTTGAGGGGTTGAAATCTAAATTAGTCTATTTGCATTTCAAGTTTAAATTAGCATTTTACCAAGTTTAATTAGTTAAACTAAGTTAACCATTTCAACTTCATACTTATGCAATTCTTTATCCTTCGCAAAATCAATATAAGTTGTCAAAATAAAAAAAGGGGAGATTGTTGGACTAGGTTCGTTAAACCTAAGTCAAAACTCTCTTTTGATTTTGACAATGTAGATTGACTTTCTTTAACATCATTTTTAAGTGTTGTGTTTACAGTTTTTAAGATAGGTTTGCATTGTAAGTTGAATGAGAGTCAAAGTCTCAAGCATTATGAAAGGCATCCTAATTTGCAGCCAAGAATCTCTAATTCGCGATCGCTACATATCAAAAGAAATAAATGACTTTAGTGCATACTGATTCGTGGAGCAAATAGCTAATGCGACCAAGCCAAAAAAGTAATGAAAATCAAACAGTCGAATTTGTGGTGACCATCGCGTTAAGAATCACGATCGTAACTTTTAGAGTTGCTTAGAGAAAACAGAGTCCATAACCAGAGCTTGCCAAGTGTCTAAGATAATCGTTGACATATAAAACTTCATAAGGGTGAAATAATCTTTGAGACGACGACCAATTGAAGTAACTTCTCCTTCTTAAACAATCAAATTCGTTGTGTCAATCATGTCCAAGAGGTAGATAGCTCACGTCCTTGACTTTTATTTGGCTGGAAGAACATGATAACTATTTTTCTTGGAAGAACAATGATAACATGTCATGTGGACTAGCCGTTAGATACAAACGGGGTTTTCTACTGCAATTTTAGTAAATTTGGTGTAAGAAAAGAAATCACAATCATGAATGGTTAGTCACGATCATGAAATGTGTTTGACAGACATTTAATCAAGATCTGCCTAGCATGCTTTCGAGATTTAGACATAGTTTCTTTTTAACATCTCTTTGATGGTTATTGTCTATAAATACTTTACCAAACAGATATGAGTGCGAGAGAATAACATTAAATACGACCAAACTCTTTTAATTTTATTTTTTAACCTTTAATTCTTTGTATGTGAGTTGGCATTGTTGGGTGTAAGCACTAAACACCTTAGTAATTGGGTTTAAGAGTTAGCCCACTTGTAAAAGTCTTATAATAGGTTTAGTGTGAGCGTTTGGGAAACACTTTAGAGGTTTTTGTATGATCCTTAAAACACAAGTTATAAGATTGTGTGTGAGCCATAAAACACAAAGTGTACAAGTTTGGTGTGAGATTGAAAACACCATTTAGAGTTAGTGGAATAACCAATTGTGAAGAATTATGGAGTGGATGTAGGGTTAATTAACACCCGAACCACTATAAAATATTGTGTATTCATCTCTTTTTCTACTTCTTCTATATCATCTTTGATTACCTTGCCTCTAATTTTTAAATTTACCACAAATTCAACCCCCTTCTTGGTGCTCAATGGCCAACAGTATTAAGCAAAATGTTAAGTTATATCTTATATTCTTAGTAATCTTCATAAAGTCTAAGTTATAAATAATTTGATATGTATATGTCTAAGGTTAATTTAATGTAAAATGTTTATGATGCATGATTTATGGAAATGATGTTGAGACATATGAAGATTTATGGCCCATGTATGATAAATGTTGAATGCTTATGATAATGAAAGAAATGTTATAGATAGAGTGATCTTAAGTGAACTCTTAATTCTATGATTGTCTAAATGGGAGATTTTTATATTAAATGATGTGTATATAATGAGGGTAAGCAAAGTAAAGGATAATAAGGAATTGGCTGGTGAGTTTAGACTCCCTTAGTTATGACATGAAAAAAAAAACATTTTTCAAATGATTATAGTATAATCTAAGTAAGTGTTTTTATGAAATGTTTGGGATAATCTTTAGCTTACATCCCTATCTCCCATTTGTATTATCCTAAGAATCTAAAATGGGCCAAACAAAATATAGTAACATTTATGGCCAACAAGCATAAGTTTAAGATTTAAGATATTAAAGAGTTTATAAATGGGCTTTAACCATGAGTAATAAGGCTTGTTATAGGTTTTCAAAGTCTTAAGCCTCTTAGTTCCTTAGCGTCGGCCTGAACTAGATTTTAGGTTGTGATAGAATGGTATCAAAGCCAAGGGTTAGATGGTCAGACTTTTCAGTCTTAGAAATAAATGGACACAAATAAGAGATGATAGAAATGATGAAAGATATATGTGGATCATTAGCTATGACTTACGATGATATAGGATTCCCTTAATATCTTATCAGTGTCCTTAAGTTAGAATTTTGTGTTTAAGTGTTGAAATGTTATATTTGTTTGTGATATGAAGCTTTGTATATTAAATGTGTAGAGATAATGGTAAGGTGATATACTTGATGTTATGAACTTAAGCTAAATTTATGCTTAGTGTATTATGACATTAAGGCATTTAATGTTGAAAAGTATGTGTATATGATTGATTTTATGATACGTTAGACATGATTAGTTCTATAGAGATGAAGGATAAGTTCATTATGATGAGATCAACATAAGAATATGTTTTGATATGTCATATTTTATAATTTAATGCACATGATAATGAATGATATGATGATATAGTGAAATGATATGAAATAAATTATGATATGATGATATAGAAAAAGAATGTGATGGAATTATGATATGACTTAAGAAATATGGAATGATATAAGGTTACAAATGATAGAATGATGTGATGATATGAAAGATAATTATAATGATGAGATGATATGATGGTGTGGTGGAAGATAAGGAACAGTAGTGTGAAAGAGAGATAAAAATGATGATAATTAAAGATGTGAAAGCGTAAGAAATAGAGTTAAGATTAGAAATTGAGAATCCTTTGGACTACTAGAAAAGGGAAAGATACTTTCAAGGTATGAGATTTATTTCTAACAAAAAAGGGGTAATGTAATCTCTTACTTTTGGATATAAAGTACTTCCTTCATAATCATAATGAGTCATTCCAATATTTAAAATAAGATATGAAACTAAAAAATGTTTTAAATGATTTTATAAGTTATATAAGTATTTTAAAAGCATTTTAAATGATTTTAAATCCCTTCCACTCTAGTGTTCCTTAGAAATAAACATAATTTGACTCAGATTATTTATTTATGATCCAAGATTGATAATTATAAATAGAAAAGAGAGTTAGCCATGAATGCTATAAGAATTCAAGGACGAATTACGTAAAGAGGGACAATTTGTAAGGCCTGAAACTTTGTTCTTAGGGGTTTCTCATAAATAAGAACTCCTTCCCTTATGTGATGAGCATGAGAAGGCTAAATTTGATGAAGTGGTGATGATTTTAATGATATAATGATGAATAATTATGATATAATATGAGTTAAATGCTAAGTCATAATGAGAAAGTATTTGTAAGTTAAGATATATAAGCAAGCATATGCATGAAATGATGATTAATGAACATGTATGAATGATGGAATTAGAGGTTTAATAATGAAGAATATGTCAATATTATATATGAAAGAAAATTATGTTAAAGTACATGTTAAAAAGAAAAGAGAAGGCTGAAGGAAGCTAAGGTATAAGCTAAGTTAGGTTCATGATATTTGATGGATATTAAGGTATGTAAGTGTGCTTACTATGTGATCAAATGAAATTTTAATAAAGTATTCTAGAAATTTTTTAGATGCCTAAATTTCATATTTGATGTTTCTTGAAGGCATGGAAGAAGAGTTGGATAGTTACATAATTGCCCTTTCTTAATGTCATTGCTTATGTTTGTTTAATGTGTGCTTAATAGGTGTGCCTATGTACATTTAAATTACATGATAATAATGTGTTCTAGATGAGTTTTAAATGTCTATAGTTGTAATTTGAAGTTTCTCAGAAGAAGGAAAGAAGAGTTGGAAGCAAAACTTCCATAAGTTATATGCTTTAAAAAATGCACTTTAGTGGACTTTAGAAAACATTTTGGCTATCTCTTTTTATTAGTAATTAATTATTAAAATAAGTGTAAAATATTGAAACAAAAAATTCATGAAAAATAGGACTTTTGGAAATTGAACCTCAATTGGTGGCCAAAAGTGCTTAATTTTGTAAAATAACGTAGCTTATCCATAATGGTCATTTTGCACCCTTCTAACTTCCTCACCACCTTCTTCCTTTTATGTCCATGGCCAAATATCTAAATTCTTTAGTTTTTATTATTGCAAAACTCTCCCAAACCCTTTTTAAATGTTTTCTCCAACCATGGTTGCCAAATTGAGTTAGGAGAATCAAGTTTGCTCATCTATCTTCTTTCATCTTTCAAGTAGGTTGGTGATTTTCCCCTACCTATTTTAGGTAAGTTATAATTTTCCATATTTCTTGCATATTTGTTTTGTAATTGAATAAGTGTGTTTATGGTGTTTTTAAGTTTGGTGGTGATGGAAGAGATGAAGTTTTATGTTAGTATGACATAAAAGATGGTGTTATCTTAAATTGAGGCTTTAGAAAGAGTTTATTCATATGGATTGATTCCATTTTTTCTTAATGGCTATTGAGTTTATAAATGTTAAATAACATCCTAGTCTTTATGTTTTAGATTAGAATTGAAGCTTAAATGGTGTTTTACACTTTGATTGAGATAAAGGAAATATTAATATCTTAATGAGTTGTATGAAGTCCTTACGTAAATGAAATATGTTTATAAGGAGAATAGATGTTAAGATGATGATTAGTGTTTTAATATTCATGTTTAAGAAGAGAATTGAGTTTAATTTATGTTTTACAACTTGGTTGAAGTAAAGGCAATATTGATGTAGTATTCAATTGAAGCTATGGAAAAATTAATGTATATGGATTGATTGTTAGTTGTATGCCTAGACCAATTTTTTAATGGATATTTTATTAATATGATGGTTGTTTTTTTATTAAATATCTTTATTATATAGTTTTTTTTTATTAAATATCTTTATTATATAGTTTTTATAGCTAAATGATATAGACCATGAAGAGTTAATTAAGCTTAAGATTATCAAATATGTGACTTGATATTAAAACCTTTAAATGTAGAGAATTCTATTCTAAATTGTCTCTAGTCAGTCATTATTATTGGAACAATAATGGATGAAAACTAGTATGTGTTTTAATTGATGACTATGTTTTATTGGTTATGGATATAGGATATTAAGTCAAACACATAGATATTTATTTAAGAAACATTGTATTTGATCAACCAACTATGAGAACACTACATGGATAAACTGTCATAAGTGATTCTCATGCAGTAATATTAATTTAATCCTCTAATTTGAAAATCACCTTGATTCTAATATGATGAACTTCATGTTTTGATAAGGTCCAACATTACCTTTAATAAGATGATCATATAGATTGATAATGGACATGAAGTAAATGTTATAGAGAAATATGAGTGATTAAGAAGGAATTTATCTCTCATGTATTTATGAGAAATATATCTCTAGGTCCCTTGATAAGTTAAATTAAAGAGATTGTGTGGCCATGCAAAAAATGAATTGATAAAATTTATCAATGTCATTTCACATCAATCTACTTGGAGATTTAGAAATAATTGAAAATTAAGGATGACATGATCCATGCCTTATGTTTAATTAAGATATAATGTGACAAAAAGATTATAATTCTATTTGTAAGATAGGTTGGGTTGGATTATTAACCTTCTTATAATTTGGGTAGTCATAATATCTTGCTAGAGATCACTTATGACTTATGGGCCAAAAATAGGTTTTGGGCCACTGCTAACATTATGTGAACCTACTGGGTTGCACATTTAGAATAAAGCCAAAGGTGAAATTATTTTACTGCTCTCTTTGGATAAAATAATTAGAGATATTATCTTAAAAACTTAGATACCTATTTTGTTTTAAATGTTAAAACATAATAGGATATTATCTTATCTGTATCTTTTAAGATGCAGAGTTGTCATAAATATATTAATGGTTAAGATAAATGTCAATTAACATGCATTAAGTCCATTTTATGTGAGGGATTACTAGAAAATACATGATTTTAAGGGATAATTGAACTATAAAACACATGAATTATGATGCTAAACAAGAATAGAATAAGGATATAGAGAATAGTAAAGATAAACCATAAGGAAAGCCATAAGACAACATGTCCCAATCGATTGAACAACTCATAAAAAGGAGAGATGCTTTAGCATGAATGAAAAAGAAAACTGTGTGCATGATGATTAGAGAATAATAAAGATAAACTATAAGGAAAGCCATAAGACAACATGTCCCAATCTATTCGACAACTCATAAAAAGGAGAGATGCGTTAGCATGAATGAAAAAGAAAACTGTGTGCATGATGATTGTCAACAAAAGGGAGGAAATTTTAAGCTTAAAGAATATAATCCAGTAAGAATTGAAAAAGATTTATATAACACATGAAAGGTAAGTAATACTTCCACTTTTCAAATGTATGATGCTTACCCTTCTTCACTCTTTCTTGTTAATGAATTGGAGTATAATGAGATAATAAAGACACCTTCTTATCTTTTACATTCTTATCAATTAGAGTTAGATCCATTACTTATCATTTTGACCATGCATATTTTAGAGAGCAAAATGCCCTTTTATGTTCTAATCTTTAATGAATTAAATCAAGAAAAAGAAAAAAAAGGTTGAGAAAAAGAACGAACTATGTAAAATGGGTCATCATTGATTTAAGGGTTTTTAGTCCCATGCACTATTTATATCCAATATTACTCAAGGATAATCACAAACTCAAGGTAAAACTTAAGTGAAGCTAGCTCTAAGGGTAAAGCTGTAAGACCTTAAAATAGTATTCTTAAGAGGCAACCCAAGTTTTATCTTTTCTTTGCAAATTTAGGAACTTTTATTTGCTTTTTTAGTTCTTATTTTAATTCTTGAACATGGTTTTCTTTTTTGATTAGGATTGCTATGGAAAAGATGGGAAGAAAATGAGGATGACTAAAGCAATTCAACTTGGTCAATTATGAACAATGGGAATTTCCTTTACATTTTTGTCTTTTTTTTAGTTAATTTATGTTTTGTTTTTCTTTTACCTTAGATTGGCTACTTGATTTTTGTTGGTTTTCTCTAGTATTGATGGTAATGTAGGCTAAATCCAAGAAGATGATTTGGATGCAATCAACCTTCCACCAAGATGAGAGGGGAGTATTTCTTTCTATACAGCTTTTTTTTTTTTTTTTTTTTTATCTTTTATGCTTATTGATGCATGTCATTAAGGACAATGGCATATTTAAGTGTTGGGGGAAGGATTATGATCTTATGCTTGGACCTATATTATGCTTGCACTTATGCACAATGCTAAATGGACCAAATTTTTAGAAAGATATGTAGCTTTGTTAAGCTTTATTTGATAATCACTATGCTTTTACAAAAGACCATTCTTAGGATGAGTTTGAGATGAATGAATCTTAAGTTAATTGCTAAATTGAAAAGTGTAACTTTTGAATTTAGGATAGTTTGAGTTCAATAAGATTATATTTTACTTGTATGTTAAAATAAGTAATTTGGCTAGCGATGGATAGATATAATTGCATGAGCTTTAAATGTAAGATGAATTGCTATTATGTTTTGTTAATTAACAATGATGATGTAGTTTATGAGGTATGATTTAGGAATTATCAAAATAAAATTAAAATAAGAGAAATAACCACTCTGCTATTTTTAGGATGTTCACTAATTGGGGATCTTTATGACCCATGTCAATTTTTGCATAAAATAACAAACTAAAAGCATGAGTATGCAAATCATTTTAAATGAAGTTATATGTTAAGTAACCAAGTGCATTCATCACTAATATTTAAATTTGTGTAAAAAAGCATATTAACTTTTCAAAAGATGAAAAGCAAAAAGAAGAAAAAAAAAAAGGAAGAGAAAGAACAATGGAAAAGTAATGTACTTAAAAGCAAAGTGAATCCTAATGAACTCATGTGCATAAATCTATTGTTCTCATTATTAATTAATGAAGAGAAAAGTGATTCAATATGTGTTACATCATGGTTATGTCTATTAATTGTCTAGTTAGAAGGATTGTTGAGATATATGTGTAAATTATGGCTTTGTTGTCTATAACCTTCCATAAATAAAGTGAGCTTACTTTTCAAAGTAGTAAGCTAACCTAAGTTCATTTGTTTAAGTAACTTCTTATTTGGTATATCTATTGTAGTACTTGAGTGATTATCTTTGCAATCATAACGAGGTTTCATGTTTTATAAAAATTATGAAAGATTTGGCTATCTATTTTTTTGTTATTTAGGGACAAGTAACAATTCAAGTGTGGGGGAATTTATTAGGCTTAATTTATTCATAATTATTTGATGAGTTTTGAGATTGGTTTGATGTAAATCTAAGATGCAATTAAGTTATTTTGAATGCATTTGTGTAATTTCCCATATTTGGATGCTTTATAGTTGTTTTAACAAGTTTGGAGTGAAATTAGACCAAAATAAGTAAAGCTGACAACTTTAAGGACCAAGCTGGATATTTGAAAGTGCGAAGTGTGATTGCTCTCTATTGCGATTATGACTAAAGTCGCACGCTATGACTTTTATGCAAAAGTTTACTGTCGTGCTTGTGACAAAAGTTGTAGGCTGCAAGACAGGGACAACAAATCCTATGTTTTAGCTCTTTTGAAGAAGTATATAAAACAAAAATAAAACAAACTCTTTGGGTTTTTTAAAAAGGGAAGAGAGAGGCAAAAAAAGGGACCTATTAAATACTTAAAAGATGCATTTTGAAGAAAGACAATAATGGAGAAACAAGGTTCAAATCAAGATTAAGTGCAAGAGTTCAAGAGATCACTTGATCAAAGAAGAAGAAGAATAGGACATTCAACAAAATACTTGGGAGATTTCCTTGTTTCTTCTCTTTATTCTTATTTCTTTTATTAAAGATGTTGCTCTTACTTTTGGATTTGTCTTCTTTTGTTAATATATTAGGCTAGATCTTTAACCTAAGACTTTGATGTACCCATATAACATGATTAATCAATTTATAATTTTAATGACTATGTTAGGATTTTGTTCTTTTGCAAGTAAATGATTCTTGAACCTAATGCTTATGATTATTTGGCCACCAATTACATGATTTGTGTTTCATTTATAGATTAAGAGAATGTAAATTAAAATATACCTAGAATCACTCCCCTTAGGTTAATTAAAAAGTAAAGATAACCCATTTAACCTATTTCTATCATTTAAGGGATTGGTAGATCTAAACGAGTGATTTATTTCTAGTTCACACTGAAAAATGGTTTTATGAAACACAGTTACAAAGTTAAGTAGCTACTCAAGAGAAATGATAGTTACAAAGTTAAGTAGCTACTCAAGAGAAAGGACTTAATCACTATAAAGACAATCGATAGTTGTAACATTTAATTAAACATAACAATTGATGATTAATGATTTCATGATTTTCATTAGTGAGATTAAGTGTCCTAGGTAATTTATCATAAGGTTTTCTTTCTCATTTGCTTTTTTATTTCTGCCATTAATTTAGTTGTTTAGTTTATTTTCATTGCATTAGTAGTTTTAGATAATATCTTAAATATTAATTTTCTAGTTAAAAATAAGATCATCATATTTCAATACTTATAGCCCTTGTTATTGTGGGACAGTCTCTACACACACTTATGTACTATATTACTTGATCTCCATTCACTTGCGATCTTTGGCAAGTTTTACACTTGTTAAAAGGGGTCAAATGGATATTTTAAAAATAAAAAAGAATATTGAGTGAGCCTGAGTTTATCCCTTGAACATGACCATCAAGAACTTGATTACTTTGGAACCGATAAGATATGAATAGAATTTATCAAAAGCATATACAATAGAAAACAACTCTTTTTTAGATATGGTATAATTAATTTGAGCATCATTTAATATTTTTCTCACATAATAAACCACGTGTAACTTCTTATCTCTCCTTTGACTTGACCTGCACCTATTACATAATTACTAGCATCACACATCATTTTAAATGGTAAGTTCCAATCTAAGGTTGTCATGATAGGGCTGAGAGAAAAGCATATTTAATATTGTTAAAAGCTTTAACACACTCATCATTAAAGTCAAAAGGATTATCTTTAGTAAGTAAAACACTTAAAAGTTTAGCAATTTTAAAAAATCATCAATAAACCTCTTATAGAAACCTATGCCCAAGGAAACTCCTAATTGTTTTCACATTTATGGGGGATAGGGAACTTTTCTATAACCACTATTTTTGGTTTATCTACCTCAATCCCTTTATAAGAGATTTTATGACCCAAAATAATTCCTTGTTACATTATAAAAATGACACTTTTCCCAATTTAGCACAAGCTTGGTATCTTCACATCTTTGCAATACCGGTCACAATAATAAACAATCATCAAATGAAGAACAAAAAATAGAAAATCATCCATAAAAATCTCTATACCATATCAGACAAATAAGCATCATGCAATATTGAAAGGTAATAAGAGTGTTAGATAATCCAAATGGCATACAAAGGTGCCATACCAACATGTAAACATATTCTTCTTCTGGTCATGAAGAGTTATTGAAACTTAATCGTAGCCTGAGTAGCCTTCCAAAAAGCAGTAGTATGTAAATCCCACCAATCATTCAAACACAATGGCAATGGGAAGTGATCCTTATGTATGGCATCATTCAATTTCTTATAGGCAATGCATACTTTATATCTAGTCATAGTCATTGTGGGGATCAACTCATTATTTTTACTATTCACCATTGATACGCCTCCCTTCTTTGGAACTACTTGTATAGGTCTTACCTAAGAATTATAAAAAGTACAATAAATAATTCCTTCATCAAGAAGTTTAAGAACCTTCACTTGCACAACTTCTTTCATGTTAGGATTAAGGTGTCTTTGAGCTCAAATATTTGGGTGATATCTCGTCTTCATCAATATCAAGCAAATTAATGAGTTGATCTCCTTGATGTCTAAAATTGACCATGCTATTGCTACTTTATGTTTCCTTTGTAACACTCAAATAGACATAAATAATCATATGAAAAGTATTATTAACACTTAAAAAATGCATATTTCAAATAATATGGTAATTATTTCAATTTTAATTGAGGTGACTTCTTATTAGATGGTTTAGATATTGGTTTCCCTTATGCTAAATCCTTAAATTTAGAACTATGTTTAATAGTCTTAAAACCTTGACCATCTAAGCTTAAAGCATACTTAACTATTTCACATCTCTCATCATTCTCATAGAAGTTCAATGTTAGACATACCTCTAATGGTTCTTTAATGGACTCCTTGATAAAAGTTTCCTTTACCAAAGGGTTAATCACATCAATATTAATACAAGAATCACCTATGGATGGTTTCATTAATGCTTAAGAATATCAAATTCTTCTTCTCACTTCCTACCCTAAAGGTTACCTTACCCATTGGTACATCTATCAATGCTCCACTTGTAGCCAAAAAAGGTTTATAAGATGATAGATATATTAATATCTTACATGTTCAAAACCAAAAAGTCAACAAGTAAATAAAACTTTCCCATTATAACTAGTAAATCCTCAACTACACCTAAAGGGTATTTGATAGATCTCTTAGTTAATAATAATGAAATTATGGTTGGTTTTATTTCTACCATGCCAAGTTGCTTAATAAGAGATAAAGGCATTAGACTTATACTAAAACCTAAATTACATAAGGATTTATTAATGCTAATATTACTAATAGAATAAGGAATGGAAATACTCATTGGATCCTTTAGCTTTAGTGGCAACTTTTTGTGAAGGAGGTACTACACTTTTCACTTAAGGTGATTGTTGCATACTTTTCCAGCTTGCTCTTGCTTGGCATAATCTCCTTAAGGAATTTTGCATAAGATGGCATTTAAGTAAGTGTTTCAATAAAAAAATGTTGATTTAAATTTTCTTGAATATTTTAAGAAATTTTTGAAAATTAGTGTCATTGTTCCTCCTCTTGAGCCTTTATGGTATGGATTTATGGAATATAAGGCTTAACCGAATCAGGAACAAGTTCCTCCATTTCCTTATCACATTCTTGCTTTTTTTTCTTCTCTACTTGGTCTTGAATCTTCACTATGATATGTAATCTCAACCTATTTTTCTTTTCTCATCTCAATATCAATGTTAGGAATCTCCTTCCCACTCTTCAAACTGATACTCATGACTCCTTCCTTTGGATTTACTTTAGTATTACTTGAAAGTTTGCCTTGCTCTCTTTCATTAACTATTTTGGCTAATTGGCCAATTTTCATCTCTAAATTATAAATAAAAACTTGATTGGATTAGACCACTTGATCTATCTTTGTATCAAACTTATTTACATACTACATCATTATCTCCTTTATTAAGGTTTTCATCTCTTATTGTGGGGATTGCATAGAAGCTTGAACTTGAGGTCCACGTTGTTGGAATCCTAGTGGTCTCATACGTCTTATATGTACCTTAATCCTTTCATGAAAAATTAGGATGATTCCTCCAAGCAAGATTATAGGTATTTAAAAAAGGACCACTATGGTATTGCTTGTTCCCATAAGTTCCCATGTGGCTAATATCCTCTCATGCAGGTATAACCATATGTGAACTCATATAAGCATTGCATTATGACCATACATCATATGATAAGCACATACCTCACTTCTAGTTGTCTCCCTATACATCAAAAGTTGAACTTGTTTAGTTAGATCTATAACTTGTAATGCCAAGTCAAATTGTGTATTAACTTCATAAATTCTAGCTTTTTTCCCCTATTAGCCTTTAATTGAGAGTTCCTCTCTAAGTTCTTATAAACTTTTATGACTTTATCAACTATCTTATCACTATAGTATCCACCGATAGTGGCATCAACTAAAGTTTGACCATTTACAGTCAACCTATCATAAAAGAACTGAGTAAAAAGATAATCTAGAAACTGATGATGTGGGCTTTAAGCCAAGAGCAATTTAAACCTCTCACATTTTTCATAAGGAGATTCTTCAGCTTTCTAAGTGAAAGTGCAAATCTTATTTTGCAAGTCCAAAGTCTTTTACAATGAATAATATTTCTATATGAAAGCATTGTAAACATCATCCCACATAGCAGTGATGCCTCAAGTAAATTCAATAATTAAGCTTTAACATCACCCTTCATACAATATAGGAAACACCTCTTACTAAGCTCTCTTCTTCTATTAACCTATTGAGTGATAAGGTCTAAACCATTTTATAAAACTCCATGATGAAAAAAAGTGGGTCTTCTATGCTTAATCTATTGAATTAAGGCAATATCATCAATTGAATCATCTTCAACTCATAGTTTATAGTTGCATCGCTTAATTGAATGCATAACGGATTAGTAACCAACAAAGGTCTTTGAATGTCTCTCAATGAAGGGGAAACAGATTAAATAGATGTGTGTAATGTGTGCATCCTATGGATTTTCATGATTGTCAATCATCTTTTATCTTATTTGGTTTCAATTGGTTTTGGAAATCTTTTTTATTTTTGGATCTAATGGAAGAACTAGAGATGCTTTCGAGGCCCTAGATTTCTTTGTGATCATAAACTACTTAAACAATAAAAAGAGGAAATAAACTTAAAGTAAAAATAAGAACTAATAAATAATAATAAAACTTTATTATCCTTAACAATAATGCTAAAAAATTGTTAAAGGAAATTATCTACAAATGCATATAGTTATTTGTAGTACAAATAATTTATCAAGGTCGATCCATAAGGATAACGTTTATTGTTATTCAATTAGCTTTTATTGATTTTTATAAGTAAGATAAATTAAATCAATTCAAATTAAATAAAAGCATGGAAATTAAGGAATTTTAAATATATGAAAGAAGTAGAGCTTAAGGTTTCACCTACCAAGAAATGACTACTGAAAATCAATACCCAACTATGTTCTTAAGTGCAATTGTTCCTAATGTATCTTAGTGCTTTGTCAAGTCACTAAGTTATATCTAACCAATAAATAACTAATTGTCAAAAGTTGTTTAATTGGTTAAATTCCTTAAGCCACAGTAAACACACCATAGTCATTTAGATATATCACTTTACCTAAGAAATTATGTTTAATATTTTAGATCTAGGTTTATATGTCACCTATTAGTTCTTCACATAAGATTTATGATGAAAACCATATGGTGATTACACATATGATTTATAATTAACACAAGAAGATCAAATCAAGAATTATAATCAATTGCATTCAATAATTGGTATTGATAATCAAAAGTACTCCTCAACTAAATTACACCCCTCTCTAGTTGAGGAATTAGTTATAATAATCAAAAGATCAATAAATCAAAGGTTTAATTCCATTAAAAAAAATTAATAAGAGAAAGAAATAAATGAATAATGAAGAAATGAATAGGATAAAAATTCTTTTTCTTCTTCAATGGGTCACTAATCTTTTTGTCTTGTCTCCAAAAATGTCCATCCCCATTCGATGTCCTTTCCCATCTATTTATAGCCTCTCCAAGGGTTTTAGTCTTAACTTAACCACATTTACGCACCCCACACACATAGGAATTCCACATGTGTGAAAAATAAGTTTTCTATCATAAACCATCATCCCGCATACGATAGAGCCTTGCTAACATGCCATTATTATGCATGTGATGAGCATCATGTGTAGAATAGAAAGCATATCATCTCATGCTTAATGCTCATCACATGTGTGATGTTGCTTCTATCGCGCCTCTATTAAGAACATTCCATCTTATGTGCAGAAGGGCACTCCATCTCTAAAATTTCCTTTTTCACTTTCCATAACTTATAAGAATGGCAATAAAACTTTAATTTAGAAGCAAAATCCTAAAAATATTAAAGCTACTACATTTACTATCCTAAATCAACTAGAAAAAATAAAACTCCTAATAAAGTGAACTAATTCACTTGTATTAATTTAGACACATCACTTGAACATATGTTTTGTTGTTAAGCTAGTCAGTCAATATCAATGGAATCTTGGACAAAAGCATTAATATGATGTGCAAAGTATTCTAAGGTACATCAAAGGCATTGTGGATTGTTACTTATGTTATCAAGGGTTCGACTTATGTTTAATTAGCTATTTAGATATAAATGAAGGAGGAGACTATAATCAATGCAAATCCACTTTTGGTTATGCTTTCTTATTTAATAAAGGTGCCATATCTTAGAGTGGTATGAAGCAAACATATATAGCCCTATCAATTATGAAAGTTGAACTTACTGCATCTTTAGTTATTGTGCAAGAAGTTATTTGATTAAGGAGATTATTGAGTATTTGGGAATTTAGAGTGATCATGCAAGAACCATCATTGTTTATTATGATAATTAAACAATAATTACTCTTACAAAAGATCCCAAATGTCATAATAAAAGCAAACATATTAGTATTAAGAATAATTATGTTGGATATGTTATTGCTAAGCAAGAAGTAACTGTGCAATATATATCTTTATGCACAAAGTGATGGTTGATCATTAAACTAAAATCGATTCTAAGAGATGTTTAACTTGCACGTTAGACTCTCTTGGATTGCATATAATGTAGAAAGTTGTGTTTGAACATTTTTAAGCTGATATATTTATTGTTTCAATAAATTCAAGTGATCATTATGTTCTTAACTTTGTTTCCATATTTATGGATTATACACACAAACAATAACCTTTAACATTGAGATATCAAGTAGAAATGAAACCTAGTGTCAGGATGGTTGATCTATAAACATATCAGATAATGTTGTAAATATGTTTAGTAATCAATTTGGATATCCCACATCTAAATGAATTGTGAAAGTCAAATGTGAATTCTCACGATTACTTATTAGTTGAGAACATTTTGAGAATTCAAATTAAGGACCTTGAAAGTGATTGAGCTTAGATTTGTATGGTGTTATTTAAGATATTAAAGAAAAAACAAACACTGTAACACATTATTCCTACTATATGTGTTTGTTCAAGCAATAAAGTAGTTAGAGACAGTTCCTTACTTCTCCACTGTATGGGACCTTTTTAATACATAGTCTACTTCATATTGCTACCCTTATACTTTTTACTATTATTTGAAATTTGTGCTTAGTGTGTTGTTATCTTAACATATTACTTATGATTATGGATGATTCAATTTATGAAACATGACTAAAAAAGTAATTAAGTATGAATTATAAATTCTGAATGGAAAGGAAGATTATGTTCTTTAGCCAACCAATTTTGTCGCTTAAGAAAAGTATGACTTTTATGAATACACAATTGATTTGATGTAACACGCTCTTCAAAGTATAAAGATGTCATAATGATGATTAAAGGACAAGTTTAGGGTATAATGAGTAAAACTACTAACATTTGATTATTTTACTTAGGGTTAAAGTTTTTATGTTCTTCCTAATGTATACAAAATATTAAGCTCCCAAATTCAATTTGTTTGCTAGGTTGCATGATCCATTTATTAATATGAAAGTATTGTTTATGTTTTTATTACAAAGATTTTCATAATAAAATTTAACCCCATAATGTATGAGCGGTAGATGTTAGTATTCAAGTTAGATTTGACGCTTATAGCGATTGGCTCGAATTCAAGCTTATTTATGTTTGAATTTTTATTTTTTTAAAAAAAACATGAGATTTCTTGCAACTACTGACAATTGCAAGATGAATGGAATTTGACAACTGCATAAAGGTAGTTGTCATGCACTTGAATAATATGATATGTGAATTGCCATTTTCAAAGGGACTAAGATAACAAAAAAAAAAAAAAAAATTCTTATGAAGCCTACTTTTCCTATTCTTGAAAATAATTATTATTACGAAATAGAAATTAAAAACATAATAAATAAAATTATGATAAAGAGTGTATTTCCACTTGTAATTTACGTTATACTTATTATTTGATTATCTTCTTGAAATTATGAAATCATCGAACGTATAAATTTTATCAATTTAGATTTATTTTTTTGCCTTTTATAATAATATAATTAGTTGGGAGCAATAAATGAAAAGAATGATTTTTTTTTTTTGCATTTTATAATGATATAATTGTTGTGAGCAATAAATGAAAAATATTTTTTTCATTTATAACAAGTATAAAATGAAAAATTGATATAAAATTAAAAATATTATAGATATTTAATATAAATTTTAACATAAAAATTAAAAAAATGATTTATTAGTATATAAATTAATTAAATATGCCAAAATACAAAAGCACAACATAATTTACCTTGTATTTTTTGTGTTCTCCATAAAAGATTTTACCGTATTCAAGTATTTAGCGTAATATCTCTTTCTAGATAAGAAAGGAAAAAGTTAATGGATTGGTAGCCATATATGCATCTGATTCGTATCTAGTAAAGGCCCTAAATTTAAATCTAACTTGGATATCTTTTATAGGAACAAATAGAAAGTAAGTCAAAAATGTAATTAATTGGAGATTTTTTTATTTTTAAACTCAATAACAAATTTAAAATCAGTCACATAATAATAAATTAAAAACTCAGTGTCGGATCATGGATCGGGTTCTAGATCTCATAGCAGTCCAGATTAGCCAGATGTCTTGTCAATTTTGCGATCTTATCCATAAACGCCCGCGCAATCCAATCCCCTGCATCTCATCACATCAAACAAGTAATATCTCACGGCCGTAAATCCACCAATCACACAATGTTTACAGAAGCCTACGCGCGAACTCCAGATTTTTTCTTACATAAAAACATTTTAAAACCCTAATTTTCTGAGAATTAACAAATTAGATGGACATGATTCGTAATTGCAGAACGGCGCACAAGGGCAATTGCGTCATAATGAAAAGTCCAAAAATGGATCATCCGACTGCAATTAAAATCGCCAGGCTGTCCTCCACCATTTCTCTTCTTTGGGGGGGGGGGGGGCCGGGCCCCCCCCCCGCGGCGCCAACCCAAGCCGAGCCCCCGCCGACCGCGCACCCCCCCCCGCCCACCAAACCACGACGACCCAAA
>CATIWR010381281.1:0-20728 GCA_949677035.1 Omphalea diandra
ACATACATACATACATACATACATACATACATATATATATATATATGTATGTATATATATATATATATGTATGTATGTATGTATATATATGTATGTATGTATGTATGTATGTATGTATGTATGTATGTATGCATGTATGTATGTATGTATGTATGTATGTATGTATGTATATATGTATATATATATATATGTATGTATATATATGTATGTATGTATGTATGTATATATGGATGCATACATACATATATATATATATATACATACATATATATATATATATATATATGTATGTATGTATGTATGTATGTATGTATGTATGTATGTATGTATGTATGTATGTATGTATGTATGTATGTATGTTTGTTTGTTAGGATAAGGTTGTATGTATGTATATACAAAATTATTTGTCACGATATATTTACTATAACAAATTAAATATGTATTATGATATATTTTGTAATAATATGATACTAAATTTCTTGTAAGTGTTATTGTTTCATTTTTATCATTGACAGGACTGGTATAGTATGTACAATAATGCACCTTGGCACTTTGATGATTATCTATTTTATTCTTCAAACTATTGATAGGATGGAGAATGCATTTAAAGTGGATCTGCCCCAAGGCTCCTTATGGGTTAGAAGTTATGACTTGCTCCTAAAATTGATGAAGAGATGATGGCTAGGCAATTGGGGAAGAAACTAGGTGACTTCATCGAAATGGATAAGGTAGCTATATTATTTCAAAGCAAAACTTGATTGTAAGAAATCTCTCCGATGAGGAACGAATGTAAAATTGAGCAGTAGATAGACGTTATGGATTCTTATTAGATATGAAAATTTCTCAATCTTTTGCTATTTTTGTGATTGTTCTGGGTATACATGTAATATGTTTTAAATATTGAGGATATAGAGGAATTGTGTGGTGAGTAATTTTCACTATAATGACTAGTTGCATTCATTTCCATTTTAGAGGAATAAGGTGAGCATTTTTTTCAAGGGTTTTGATGTGTGAGATAAGTGATTATTTTCAAGAGACCTTATGTGTGATAGTCGTAATTAGCCAAATTGTCAAGAGCAGTTAAGCATTAGGGCTGTGAATGAGTTTATTATGATAGATGGTGATAAAGAGATTTCTGTTACTCCTGATGGCTCTAAAATTGTGGTACCAATATTAAAGATTATAAAAGGAATGCAATAGATGGCTTTAAAAATGACTCCAACTTTGGTATCTTCAAAGGAAGGGTAGACAAGAATAACAAAACTTCACCACTCATAATGGATGGAACAAACTATGCCATAGGTAAGGAGACCATTAATGAGTTGTATACAATCTTACATTCAACCTATGTAATATATCCCTTTTACGCCCAATCCTTTATTCCCTTTTATGGTTTAGTTAGCGAGAACTTAATACTTCTGAACCAAACAATGTTAGCCTCTACCATTATCCTCTTATTGGTCATACTCTCATTATGAATATCACTATGCTTAATGTGAACTAGCTTCCATCACCTGACTTTATCTAACCTATAGTCATCACAACCTTTGAACATAACCTTGACTATCCTAGCTAAATTCTTAAACAACCATATATGACCCCTCTTAACAGTAGTCATTGAATATAAATCCTTTACAATATTCCTATTATAACAAAATATTTGACTAACTAGGCCTCAAGTTGACCCTTTTTTCTAATATCTTAACTTTAAAAGACCATAAGGGAAAACCAAAAACTCAAAATTAGATTAGACTCCCACCTAACTTAACTAGTACCAAAACACTATCTCACTCATCTAAGCAATAGAGTCAAACTCAATCCTAGGATGTTTTGATGAAGGAAAAACTTGCTTACAAACATATTAATAGCAGTGGAGTTGATATGGTGCTTAATATATGCAAAGATATAATAGGTGTTGCTTTGCAACCTTACTAAGATCCATGAGTTGCTTAATCTATAATTGTTATAGGCTAGGGAACTCATATGTGGTGTCCAACCTTAAAATGCTTCTAAAACATAAGTTACTTAATTTGATTTTCCTTATGAAAACTAGAATATTTTTCGTAGAAATGGAAAGACTTGATAAGCAATTTAGTTTTCAACATGGTCTAGATATGGAGTGTGAGGTAACAGTTTGTCCTTTATATAGACTAACTCTTAGGTTCCTCTTATATCTTATTCTCTATACCACACCGATGTGGAGAATATTGATGAATAGAAAGGATTATTTAGAGATTCACTAGGGTAACAAATGGCCTGAATTATAAAATAAATATAAAACATGGTAGTCAATGCCAAAACTCTCTTCGACATCTTCCTTTTCATGGTTGTGTGAAGATGATTTCAATGAAATTCTCTATTGATATGAGAAAATAGTAAGCTAACTATAAATGCAAAATTATGGATGCATTTCAAAGTACTCTAACTAATGTTAAGCTGGACAATTTGTGCTTTATGGGTTCTAAATTTATATGGTGTAACAGGTAACTGAATGATGCAAACGTCTAAGAATAGTTAGACTATTTTCTAAATAATAGATGTGTGGTTTTCTTCATTCCTTTCGTATCGAGTAAAACATCTAGCCAGGTAAGGCTCAAACCATACTTCCATTTTCATCATATATTCCAATAATTCTTGGCATAGAGGAAAAAGAGGAAAGACTTTTGATTTGAACCAATGCGGCTAAAAGACAATTCTTACAAATTTGTGGTTGAGATTGTATGGAAAAAAAAGATAACATTAAACAAGTTGACAAGTACGCTTAAACTTTATAGGAAGGGATTAAAGGAATGGGAAAAAAATCATTTTGGCATTATGTCAAAGGGTATCGAGCTAAAACAGAAGCAACTAAGTGACCTACAACTTGCTTTCTCCACTAATGATAACATTGCTAGCATTAAAAATTTGATAGAGAAATTGAGGAGTTTGCTTGTAGGAAAGAATTAATGTAAACTCAAAGGTCTAAAATTTCTTGGCTAAATGAGGGTGATCAAAGTATTAGTTTCTTTTAATACTAAGGTTTTGCTAGAAGGAGAATGAATATAATTATTGATATTCAATCTAGTGATGGATAGTGGTTGGAAGAGAAGGGCCAAATTGCTTTGATATTCACTTCTCATTTTCCTGATTTGTTTATAACTTTAGAAAATTTAAAGATGATTGACGTACTAGAAACAAAAGTCATAGAGTAGATGAAAATAAAACTCCTAGTGCATTAATTATGATATCAGTTTAGTTGCTTTTAACCATACCCTTATTATTATTATCCCTAAGATTAATTATCTTAATAGTCTAAATGATTTTCATCCTATTAGCTTCTGTCATGTAATTTTTAAAATTATCACCAAGTTTATAGCTAATGATAAAATTCTTTACATGCTTCTAGTATGCTTTTATCCAAAGTCATCTTCTTATAAATAATGCCTTAGTTGTTTTTAAGGTTTTTCATTTTCTTAAAAGCAAAACTAAGGGAAGGAAATGTTACTTTGCCCTAAAACTTGATATAAGTATGTGGGATAAAGTGGCCTTTTATTAAAAATACTATGCTCTGACTTGAGTCTTATAACCTCTATGTTAATGTCATAATTTGTTGTATTCCATTATGTCCTTTTCTATTTTATTAAATGGTTGTACATATTTTAATTCCATTATTGAGAGTGGATTTCAATAAAAAGATTCTTTATCATCATATCTATTCCTTTTGTGTACAAAAGGATTATTGTCAATGGTTAGAAAGGCTAAACAATAAAAGAAAATTCATAGAGATAGGATTTATAGGTGTGCACCTCTTATTTCACACTTTTTTTTGGCTGATGACATCTTTTTTGGGACTACAAAGTAAGAAGTAAGCTGCTATATGAAAATTTTATAGAATTATGAAAAGGCATGTAGAAAAATTATCAATTTTAACGAGTTAGTGATCAACTTCGATAAAAATTACAGTGTAGAATTAAAGGATAGGATTTAGTAAATGTTGGGTGTTATAGGAATTGACAATCATGCCAATATCTTGAGCTTCTAACTAAACTAGGGTGATCCAAAAAAATTATTTATAGTGAACTCAAGGAAAAGCTTCTAATAAACTAAAAAATTAAAAGAAGAAGACCCTATCCAAAGCGAGGAAAGATATTCTTACTAGATTAGTTATTTAATCTATCACCACATACATGATGTCTTACTTTTTACTACCATAATTTATCTATGACAAGATATGATCTTTAATCACTTAATTTTGGTGAGGACACAAAGGTGAAGGCATATGTGTTTCATGGTGCTTTTACACTATTTTAACCAAAAGGGAAAAAAAGAGGGTGGGCTTGGTTTTATGTATCTTTATGTTTTTGAATTTAGTATGTTAGTGAAATAGCTTTGGTGCCACCAATAAGATTCTAGCTCAATTCTTGGTCAAATTCTAAAAGCTAGATATTTCTTAAGGTCAACAGTCCTCGAGAGCACCCCAATTTTTGCTCAAATAAGTGGAATCTTGCTTGTAATCCCTAATCTTTTATAAACCAATAAGGATTGAGAGGAGGTCATACATTGATACAATCCCGATCAATAACATGTAGAATGATTAACAAGGATTCGAGTTTAGGCTTCTCAAATGGTAGAGCCTATTATAAGCTTCAGGTGATCAACGAGGGACCTCAAAGGGTAACACTTTGGTAATACCCCACATACCTAAATGGAATCACCATTGAACTTTAGTTGGGAAAAAATTTTGAGTAAGGATGTGTTTGGTCCAAATAAGTTTACTAAAAGGTCCAACCTATCTTTACCCTATCAGAGATTGGATTCGAGAGTTGGATATGACTTGGAAAAGATATTAGGCATCTTTAAGTTGCCCGAATATAAGGATTTGACCTTCAAGCAATTAATGGTTCACTTTTATATCTTGCTTTATTAATGAATTTCCCATTTATTAATATAGAAACATCCATCTAAAGCCATCAACCATAATAATTTAGGTATAAAAATGGACAAATGTGATGTGTAAGATATAAGAAAGCAATAAACAATATCTACAAGGTGGGGATGGAGGTACATATTCACATGGTAAGATTATTCAAGCATAAATAATATGCAATAATATATAAACTTGAACTCCAAAACTTATGAAAAAAACACCCATGTTAGTGCCATACATTACCAAGGAAGAAAGGGGTACTACCTCACGAGCACTAAAATGAAAGTAGAAAAATCTAATCCAAGCCTTTTAGGGGTGGTAATGGTCATATAACTAACACTAAAACATCTAACATAGAGGTGAAAATAGTATATGAATAAGACATATAGGTTGTTACCTAAAACATAAACCATCTAAGCCGAAGAACATAACAAAATGATACATAATGCTATAAATGGGAGGTATAGGTGTGTGATTGATGATAAAACTTAGCATAGACATGAATGAGTAGCAAATAAAAGAGGATTAATAGTATTAGGTTGTTGTAACCTTTTTCCATCATTTTCTTAATATATAAACATAAGGAATTACCACATGATGCAAACACAGCTTAAGGAGAAAAAAAAAAGCTATCATAAAGAAAAAATGGGTTTTAAATATAATTTTAATACTAAAATATGGGATTGAAGGTTATTGATCATTACAATCTACCTTATTCTATCCATTTTCAAGCTTAAAAAGTAAGAAAAATAAAAAAAAAATTGAAAAGGAACAAAAAGGGGCATTGATGTGAGTAGTGCTTATGAGTAGTGATATGGTATGTATAGAGCAACAAATGGTCTATACAAATCATAACGTTATCTATACAAACCACAATATGATCTATACAGATCACTAAAAGGTTTGTACAAGTAATTGGACTATATAATAAAAGACTAGAATAATGTTATGAGCAGTAATAATGCAAAAAAAGGGGTTTTACTTAGTTCAACCTTGAGCTCAGGGTAGTATTTGAGGTTTCTTTGTTTTTTAGGGTTAGAGGAGGTATTTTAGGATTTAAGGGGTTCATTTTGGCAATATTTTCTTTAGGAAAATTAGGCGTCTTCTAACCTTTGAAAAGTTAGGGTATTCATGGAAAGAAAAGGGATTCATTTTTGTTATGTGGCACATATTGCACCCTATCCTTCTCCCTCACATTTTTTCTATAGATAAAATCACAGAATATTCTAGAATTAGGATTTTGAGATCATTTGTACAACTAAGAAGTTGTATGTACAACCAATCATTCGACAATAATTAGCTAAACTACGTCATTATTTAGAAGCTTCGCTCAATTTGGCATATAGTGAGATGTCTATATAACCATGTAAGTTGGCTACATATACATCTTATGAAAGTATAGAAATAATGTTTTTAGTCTTAGGTGCTTATGGGGTAAGTTTGGTTCAAGATTTGTCTAAGCTTTACATCCCTTTAGGCATTATTACCTCCATCTCTTTAGGATGAAATTAACATGGTTCTTATCCATGTGCTTGTATCTCCCTAATTCAAAATCCAATGCTCATAGTCTTTGTTGTAATGAGTTGCAAATGAGGCAACTCAAAAGGGGGGGAGGGGGAGGGGGAGGGGGAGGGGTGAATTAGGTTATAAATAAAAATACAAACATATAATTGCGAAAGCAACACACAAATAAAACACAAAAATTTTATAGTGGTTCGACAACGTATCTACTCCACTCCCCAAGTTTTCACTTAGGCCTTTCTATTCTTTTTGTAAGCTCAAGAACAAACCTTCCCTTTTCCAAACTCAAGGATAACCTTTACAACCACTCTTTTTTAACAAAGAATAGGAGAGCCAACCCAACCTTCAGTATTTTTCTAAAGTGCAATACCAACCTTTACAACCACTAGCAAGGATAGATCTAAACAGTGTCAATGCCCTTCAAACTTGGCAGTAATACTCTTTGAGTGCTCAACAAAACCTACTCTAAAAAAAGTTACAAAGTTATTCTCATTCTACCTAAATACAAGCAACACCCAAAAAGGTTTGCATAAAGAATTATAAAGATATTTTAGTTGTTTTCTAAATATTTTTTAAACTTTCTAACCTTTTTTCTAGTCTTTAGAAATGGTCCTTATATGGCTAAAACTGCAAAACTAGCTATTGGAACACTTGAAGTTAAGTCTAATAGCTTTTCTTCAAAACTAGCTGTTAGAGGTCACAACCCCGTTGAGACTGAGCAACACTTTTTGATCTTGCAATGAATACTTCCAATGCCCTATAATCGTTGATCTTAAGTTCAAAGCCCATTAGAGTAAGAACAATGCACATTATTGATTTTCCAGAAGGCTTGAACTTGGTGCTTTATTTTTCAATAACTGTACACATGATTCAACAACTATTGAAGGGTTTTTAATGCTTATTGGAAACTCCTTCAATGCCTATTGAGAAGGGTCATCACCCGTTTTGAGTTCTAGAAGCTTTAGCTTAATCTTGGGAACTTTTCCAATGTCTGTTGCAAATATGCAATGCCTATTGTTTGGCCAAATCAACATTTGTGGCGAGCTCCAACACAAATCAACTTGGATCACTTCTTCAAGACCTGTTTTGAAAGGACAACACTCATTGTGAGGTCCAAAGAGCATAGCTCATCTAAACATTTTTCTAACACCTGTTGAGACATTCTCCATACCCATTAGTTGTCCCAAACTGCACCTCTTATACAAAAACACTTGGCGTCATATCCTTTAAGAATTATCACAACATTCTCCCCTTATCGGATACAAAAAACACTAAAATACAAATCATTTGTTATAATTTTGTTATCATTCAAAGTAGAGGAGTGAGATCAATGTCTTGGGGTCACATGCTCTCAAAGCATTCATAAAAATCTTTCCCTTTTTGAATGATGACAAAAACAAGATGCTTTGATAACAAAATACAAAAAACTTAAACACACAAATGATACCAAATGTTGAAACACATAGTTGGATACAAAATATACCACATAGGATACCAATGTTAGATGTTAAAACATAGATGATACCAAATGTTATGTTATGCAAATAAGTTATACTAATCAAAGTTTCCAATCATCCAATCAAAGCATTTAAAATTTTCCCCCTTTTTGTCATATATAAAAACTCTCCTTTAAAAAAAATTCTCTCCTTGAAATCTAGACCAACTTCCTAAAAAACAAAGCAAACAAGATGATACCAAAAATACAAAACACTTAGAGAAGAAAATTCCTCCTATCTATATATTTTTTCTAACAAATCTCCTAAGATATTCAAATAATAATTCAGTTGACATTACTTAGGGTCACATGTTTTATTCATGTGTTGAAGAAAGTAAGAGAGAAAGAGGATAGTTACTAAAGATCCATAATACAAACTCCCCCTTAGCAAAAGCATGGTAAATAATAAGGAGGGATAAAGATACATTACAGTTCATGATTCCCAAAAATACAATCTTCTCTTCAAATTCTGCAGCTCCAATCACCATTTGATTCTTCATTTTGAGCAAAGGAGAGGAGTTTATAAACCTACAAAATTAAACTTTCTTTGGAACCCATTTTCTTTTGGGTCCTTGAGGGTTAGTAGCATAAACATGTTCATCTCTTAACCTAGCATAACAAAAGTATGTTTTACGGCTAAATTTTCTAAAATAAAACTATTATCAAACGAATGCTCTCTTAATTCCATAAATTCAGCTCTCAAAATTTTATTTTTTCAAAACTTTTATGAAGATCATTGTTGGTGGATTTTAGGGTCTAAATAAGATTTTCAATAGTAAACATGTTTTCTAACTCTTGATCATCCTCATCTAAATCACTATCAAAAGAGTTATAACATACCTATTTCAAAGAGCTTTCTACCAAAGCCATAAGGTAGAGATTGGTTCTTTCTTTTTTTTTTTTTTTTCCCATCCTTGGTTCTTCTTCTTCCTCACTTAGTTTAGATGCACTAGAGTCATTTCAAGTGGCTTTATAGGCTTTTGTTTTCTTAACTCTGGCCTTTGGACAATCTGATTTCATGTGGCTAATCATTCTACATCTATAGCATTCAATTTGCTCAAGCTTACCTTTTCCCTTCTTCTTTAGCATCTTTCTAAATTTATTTGTTAGAAGGGCTATCAGCTCTTCATCATTAGCATCTTTCTAAATTTATTTGTTAAAAGGGCTATCAGCTCTTCATCTAGCTCTTTAACTTCTGAGTTAAGGCATTTGAAAGTAGTTTTGAGTGTTATCCCAATCTTCTTCTTATTTACATCATTAGATGTGATATAGCTTCTCTATTCAGGCTCATCTCATAGTCAATGAGATTTACCAATAGCTCATCAAGTGGCATGGTTTTCAAATCTTTTGAATCCTTAAGAGAGGTGACCTTGCCAAGCCATTCCTTATGCAAACACCTCAGAACTTCTTTATAAGTTCCTCATTGGTGAATGTCTTCCCAATAATCTGTATTTCTCTAACAATCTCATTGAACTGATCATACATTTTTAAGATTGTTTCAACAGGCTTCATAAGGAAGATTTCATATTGAAACATGATGGCCTCCATATTGTTTTTGTTGACTTCATGTATTCCCTCATGTGTGATCTCTAAGGCCTCTTAGATTTCCTTGACAATTGACTTCATGCTCACTTTGTTATACTCACTTCTGCTTAAAACACAAAAGAGCATATGAATGGCCTTATCATTATTGGCAACTTGCCTTTTTTCTTTATTAGAAATCTCATTAATATCCTTTACTATTTGAGTCCCTTCAACAATTCTCTTCATTAGAATGTATAAACCTTTCTCTATAATTCTCCATAGCTCAATGGATTTAGACCTAATAAAGTAGTACATTATACTCTTCCAATACTAGTAGTTTGTTGCATTGAAGAAGAGAAGTCTCACAATTGATTGTCCTTTAGGTCCATGCTTAGTTTGGGTTACCATGATCGTATCCCTCTTGCACTTAAACTTCAAAAAAGGTTCGGCTCTAGTACTAATTATTGTAATGAGTGGCAGATGAGGCAACCCAAAAGGGAGGGGGTGAATTGGGTTATAAATAAAAACATAAACACATAATTGCAAAAGCAACACACAAATCAAACACATATATTTTATAGTGATTTGACAAGATGCCTACTCCACTCCCTAAGTTTTCATTTAGGCCTTTCTATTCTTTTTGCAGGCTCAAGAAGAAACCTTCCCTTTTTCAAGCTAAGGAAGAACCTTCCATTTTTCAAGCTTAAGGACAACCTTTATAACCACTTTCTTTTAATAAGGAACAAAAGAGCCAACCCAATCCTTGGTATTTTTCTAAGGTGTAATTCCAACCTTTACAACCACTAGCAATGATAGATCTAAGTAGTGTTAATGCCTCTCAACTTAAACAACAAATACACTTTGAGTGCTCAAGAAGACCTACTCTTAAAAGAGCTACAAAGTTATCCTCACTTTAACTAAATACAAGCAACATCGAAAAAAGTTTGCATAAAAAATTACAAAGATATTCTAGATGTTTTCAAAATGTTCTCCAGACTTTCTAACAATTTTTATAGTCTTTAGAAATGGTCTTTATAAAGCTAAAATTGCAAAACTAGTCATTGGAACACTTAAAGTTAAGTCTGACAATTTTTCTTCAAAACTAGTCGTTAGAGGTCACAACATCCATTGAAACTGAGCAACGCCCATTGACCTTGCAATGGACACTTCCAACATTCATTGTTAATACTTTCATGATCATTGATCTTAACTTCAATGCATAATGGTCGTTATTGATTTTCTAGAAATCTTAAACTTTATGCTTTATTTTTCAATAACTACACATATGCTTCAATGGTTGTTAGAGGATTCTCAATGCCTATTAGAAACTTCTTCAAAACCTATTATGAAGCATCAATGTTTGTTTTGAGTTTCAGAAGCTTTAGCTTAATCATGGACACTTTTCCAATGCTTGTTGTGAATATGCAATACCTGTTGCTTGGCTAGTTCAATGCCCATGGCAAGGTTTGACATAACTCAACCTAGACCATTTCTCCAATGCCCGTTTTGAAAGGACAATGCTTATTATGAGTTCCAAAGAGCATAACTCATCAAATCATTTGTCCAATGCCTGTTGAGACATTCTCCATATCTATTGGTTGTTATGAACTACACTTGTAATACAAAAACACTTAGAGTCATATATCCTTCAAGCATCTCCAAGCATTATCAGATACAAAAAACACTAAAATATAAATCATTATAACTTTTCTTGATTTTATTATAGTTTTGTTATCATTGAAAATATATCATTCAAAGTAGAAGAGTGAGACCAATGTTTTGGGGGTCACATATTCTTTAAGCATTCACAATAGTCTTAAATGCAAGACTCAAATTGAAGGCAATCTTTACTTGGAGGAGTTTAATGGCTATTTAATGGGTTATTAAAATGAGATCTTTATAGGTAACTGGTCAGATGATTTATCAATGCATAAAATCATTAAATCCCATTCTTATATAGTTCCAATCCAATTTTACTATGTGTAAATCTACTACCTAGGTCATTAGTCCAAGACTTGTTGATAGATTTAGGTACATGGTGTAAACTAACCCCTGATCAAAACTTTTTACCATTTGAAGCAGATGCCATTATGACATGCCATTGAACTTACATAGGTCTCAAGACAAGCTTCTATGGTTTCATATAAAATATGGTATGTATAATGTTCATAGCATATATCATGTTGTATTAGATCATTTTCGATTGATGGAGGCTAGTGGTTCCAGTATAATAATATTAGATTTTAGAGAAGTGGAAGACCATGTGGACCTTTAACATCCCCCCAAAAATTTGATACTTCATATGTGGGTGTACTCCTTACTAAAACAATCTTATTTTAGAGAAAGGTTATGGACAAAACTCTATCTAAGGGGTGTGGATGATAGATGGAAATTCTTAAGCATGCATTAAGAGACTACCTTTTAATTAATGAGGTACAACACTTACAAACTATTTTTTTTTTAAAAGATAAATCTCTTAAGGATCAATTCTAAATGTGTAAATGAGTACGGGATAAGGATTCCTTAGAAATTATGGTTATCGTCACATGGTCAATCTAGGAAGCATAAAACTTCTTATTATTTAAGGAGTATTTCCTTTTTACCTCTAATGCATAAAAAAGGATAGAAGGTTACATTTCTGCATTTTGGAAATATTTCCCTTTAAGAAACTCATTAAAAATATTTAAAATTAGGAAAGTTAAGAAACTTCGTTTCCTCTTCTAAAATGTGTTTGCTACTTTTAAAAAATAGACATGATGTAATACTCAATACACCTAAACACACAACCCAACACTTTTATCCCATTCAACTTGAAACAAACTATAATTAAAGTAAAACTACAACAATAACAAGGTTTAGGTAATGTGATGGTAATGAAATTTGGGCAACATGACAGTGATGATGCTTAGGTAACACAATGACCATGAGGTGTGGGTAACATGACAACAATGAGGTCTATGTAGTGGGACAAGAGAAGGTATAGGCAACATGATAATCACACAATGGTAACATGATAATTAGGGTTTTTGGTAGGTTTTTTTTATGGGTTCCATTAGTTTCTTTACTGTATGATTTGTTAGTTTGGTTTCATGAACTTGTTGTAGTTAGTACCATATAGAATGCAAGTTATCAATTGATGATTCTTTCCTGTAATAATGCTTTTTTTCTTAGTAGTACCATAACCTAACTTCACATAAAACAAAGTAAAAGTGGCACTGTATAGTAAGTCTACTAAAATTTAGCTTCACATAAACCAAAGAAAAGTAGTAATGTATGGTGAGTGATACCACAATCTAGTTTCATATATAAATCTATATCACTAATTGGTACTACATGAACCATAGTTTTAGTTAATTTGTTCATTTCATAAACTAAATCATTGTTAATATTATTTCTTCCCTATTCATTGAAGGCTATAATTGGAAAACCATTTTTAATCGGGTGCAAAACTCAGTTTCTATAAAATTGGAAAATTATTTTTCAAAAATTAAATCATTGAATAATTTTAGTTAATTTGTTTGAGAACCTAGTTTTAATTAGGTATAGAATATAGTTTTTATATATACTTTAATGAATATATAAATGAGCTAATTAAAAAGCTATAATTATTGTTTATAAAACTTAGTTTCTAAAGCTTTTCTTAGTTGTCTATATAAGAACTTGACACTGTGTAATGGAAATTCTTGATATGTTTCTTTTGTATTTGGATAATTAATTTAAGTATATGGATAATCAACACCATCTAAGTAGAGAGTTGAATATATGTTTTTAGATAATTAATTTGCATAACAACATTCAATGATCTCATTTTTGTAAACGATTTATTTTATTCGAGTTTTCAATTGTCTCCTTGACTACTACTATGGATGGTACTAGAAGTAGTAGCTCTAGTTAGAGTGCCACCAGTGTGATATTGAAACACAAAGATGGCAATATGTCATTAAAATTGAGAAAACAAGGAATAAGGAGGTAATATGAAATGGGTATGTAATTTATATCATTAAGAAAAGTAAGGGACTTATATTAGAATTAGAGCTCATTTGTTAAAAAAAAAATAGTAAAAAAAGGATTAGTGTTTATAAGTAGGAGTTAAAAATATATTTGGAATGAGAAAACTTGAGGAAGAGGTTATAACTAGAATCTATACTTCACAACCTAAGCAAGTTTCTTTGCCTATTACTATCAACAGTACTACTAAAAGTATTCTATCTTTAAATGAACCAAATACTTCGGATGCTTTAAAAAGGAGAAGAGTTGATGATTCTCTTCATGCTCTTTTAACATTTAAATTAGAAATCATCTAGATAAAGAGATTGATAAGATGTTTTTCAGTGAAGGTTTACCTTTAATTTGGCAAGAAATCCATATTACATTAGTTCTTATTCATTTGTTGTTAATCATCCTTTGGGTGGTTATATACCTCTTGGTTATAATAAATTGAGACTATATTACTTCAGTAGGAGAAGACACATGTAGAGAGACTTTTAGATCCTATAAAAAGCACATGGTTGAAAAAGGGTGTTAACATTGTGAGTAATAGGTGGGGTGACTCACAAAGGAGGCCTTTGACAATATAATGATTGCTTGTGAATCTAGTCCTATGTTTGTTAAGGTTGTGTATTATTCAAGGGAACGATAAACACTTTATTGCTAATTTGTTGACATATGTTAATAATGAAATGGATCATCAACAAATGGTCTTTCTAAATCATCATTAATAATGCTAAAATTATAAGATTATTATAAAATAATTAAAGGCGCATTTCTACATATTTATTGAATTTCATGTGTTGTTCGTACTCTTAATCTTGCTTTAAAAAATATAAATATAGCTAAAAAATGAAAACTAATCAAGAAACAAATAATAAGTGTCAGTGGATCATTAAAGTACATAAAGATGTAATGCAAATTAAGAAATTTAACCATTTGACTTGTTATGTTTAATAAATTTAGCTCTTTGTAGTATCTTCAGTTATTGATACTCACTTTGCTTCTATTATAGCTATGCTTAAGAGAATTAAGCTTATTAAGCGTACCTTAGAAGTATTGTTTATAAATGATAAATGGGTAACAATACTAGGAAGAAGCAAAATTAGTTTGTGAAAGAATGGGGAATGAAGATTGATGGGAGAAAGTTACTTACATTCTTAAATTAACCAACTCTATTTATGACATGATTAGAGTTTGTAATACAAACAAATTATGCCTTTGTTTGGCTTATAAGATATGGAAATCTATGATTGAAAATCTAAAAGATGCTATATTTGTGCATTAAAAAAAGAAGTTAGATGATTTTACTTCTTTCTATAATATGGTTCTTCACATTTTTGTTGATTATTGGCAATTCACAATCTAGCTTACTCACTAAAATCAAGTAAATTTTCTATTTTAATTATTTAATTTTTCCTTCTTAAGTCTTTTTTTTTTTTTTGCTTATTTTGTGTTGGGTATGTATTTCTTTTGAAGATTTTATAATGATACATAACTTAAAAAAGGAAAAGATAGAGTGCCTCCATATATGAATGGAGAAATATCTATAAAAAAATAAATATGCTAAAAGAATTTTTTTTTTTTTTTGCTAATGAGCGTGTTAAAACATATGATGAGTATGCTAACTTTTCTATGAGAAGCGGGTCATTTGGTGATCCAAATTCTATTCGTAGTAGGTATGATACTGAATGTAAAAAAGATGGTAGGCTATGATCCAAGAGCATCTCTACTTCAAAGATTGGCTTTTAGATTGTCTGGACAACCTTTTTCTTCATCATCTTATTATGAAAGGAATTGTAATATTTATTCCTTTATTTATTCATTTAGAAGAAACGAATTAACTCCAAAATATGTTGAATATTTATTTTTTGACTATAATATTTTTTTTTTGTTGAAGACCATATTTTAATATTATAATAAGAATACTAAAATGTGAGATTATTTGGTGGAAATGACTTTGCAAAATCTTAAGATTGCCAACTTATCTTTAAATGAATCAGGACTAGAGTCTATTTTTAATAAAGATACAAATAAAATACATAAAATGTGAATAACAAAGTTTAAGAAATCTCATAATTTTTGCATTGTATTTTCTATTTTAAATGAATTTTTTAATATTATTTTAGTTATGAAACTTCTTTTTTGAATACTTGATTTGTTGTTATCAACTTATTTGCTTTTGTATAACTAATATGAATTTGAATAATTATCTTTAATAATATTTTTATATAATTTAATTAATATTTGCTTCAATAATTATTACAAATGCACATATATTACAAAAATATTTATAAACATATCTCAATATTTTATTATATTTGCACATTTCTCTATGATTTGTTTTTACATTTTTTTAAAATGTCATTTTTTCATGTTCATTTTTGTGTTTTTTGGATCTGCATTTTTCATTTATGTGCTACCTGGCTTCTTATTATTGATATCCTTATCATATCTTTAAACATATGCTCACTGCTTAGAGAGAGGATAGAATAAAATAACATGAATATCTAACAGGTTTTGCTAGGAGGCGTTTTGGTGTCCTCCCATACAAGATAATTTGAAGTTAAATGTTGCTGCGAGTGTTGTTGCAGGTCTGGGCTTTAGCGTTGGTATGATCTTTCGAAAGTGACTGTCAGTTGGCAACTTCAGAAAAACTACAAAGTCAAACCTTAATGAAATATGTACAGCAGAAGCCATAGCCACCGCTGCCACTATGACTCTCATCACTGGATTTTATTGTCAAAGAATAAAAGGTACTCCAATAAAGACTTTCAAAGCCGAGAAAGGTGGACAAGGAAAAAGAAATGATGATTGCCTCAGCTAACCCATAAAAGGGTCCCCTTAACCACTTCTTTCTTGGTTTTGAGCTCCAACTTCATGGATCAAAGCACCAGTGCATTCTTGGAGACATCAAAGAAGCATCTCATATAATAAAATTATATAATTAATAATAGATCCATAGATCTATATTGAACAAAAGAAAGTCAAAAGCCCTAAAAGGAACTTACAAAGAGCAGCAAAAAAAAAAAAAAAAAGGTGAAAATTTATAGATAAACTCTAATACTAATATTGATAACGAAATTATCCATAAATCTGAAAATAAAAAAGAATTTATTGAAGAAAACTACCAAAAACAAAAATAAGGAAAATTGAACAATTATTAGCCATAAAAATGACCAATGGGTGCCCTTTGACTATTGGGAAATAAAATAATGACATATGTTTTGGAATAGATTATTAATTTTAGTCTACCCAAAGTAAGTTCTACCGCCCTCCGACTCCATTACAATATTGTTTGTTGCTAATGATGCTATTCTATTTTGCAGTATAGCTCGGTATTTTGTTTATTTTAGGCACTGTTATATGAGTACAAAATGAGATCACATAATGAGCTGAATTTTTTTAGGTGGGTTTAGTATAGTTGATTGATGTAGTGAATAGAGTTTTTTTGTTCATTAGTTAAGAAATAAATGTTTGATAAATTATATAAAATAGTAATTAATAGTGAATATAACTTCAATCAGATGTCTTTTTCATTAGCTTCTATTTGGACTTTTTTTTGTTCATTTGCAATTATAACTAAAGAAAAGTCGAAATTATGTTACTCTATTATTATTCTTAGAGTTCTATTATTCAACTATTGAAAAAAAAAAAAAGTTCTATTGTTCAACTACTAACAAGGAATTATGATATTTTAATTATTTATATAAAAATAATTTATTTTAAATTATTATATATAATTTTTATAAAAAATTATTTGTATGATATTAACAATAAATAATATATAAAAATATATTTTATAAAAATATAATATTAACAAGAAATAACTATTAATATTTTATAAATATTAATTAATAATTATAATATTCTAAGTTTTGAAATTATATTTTATGAGCATATATGAAAAATATATTATTTATTATATTTTAATTTAATTTATTTAATTCAATATATAAAATATTATAATATACCTTTATTAGTCATTTTACAAATTAACAACTGTTAGACATAATTTACCAAATATTTAATGTCAAATTGTTATCAGGTGCCAACTATCAGCTATCGATTATATCCATCAGCTGTCCCAAATAGACTCTAAATGTGTATTGGATCATTGGTTAGATTGAATGAGTTTCAAGGTATTCTCTTAATAATGTATTTATTGATAGAGTTTTAAGATAAATAACTTCCTGACTTGAATATGATTAATCTCATATCCAAAAAAGTATAATGATATATTACTCAAATGCAATCAACTTCAATTTATATCTAAAATAAAAAAAAGCATTTACAAAATAAATTTAGGAAAAGAAAATGCATTTTCTTTTCTTTTGCTTTCTTAAATTATTCTTTGTATCATCATATATATATATATATATATATATTTCAAAATTTTATTTATCTTATTTATTAATTGCATAGTAAATCTGAGGATAGTTATTTTCTCTTCATGTTATGAAAGAGTTTCAATTAACTTAGTGAAACACTAATATTCGACCATTTATTAGAAATTAGATTAATAATACTTTAGAATTTATATGATCAAAATTCTTTTATCATTGAATTTATTGAAGAGAGATTTATTTTCATTATATTTGAAACATTAAAAAATTTTTGTGTTATTGATTTTTTAAAGATAGTATTTTTTTATCTTCATTTTTTATTTATTATTTAATTATGTGCATTTATTGTAAATGCAATTTTATTATTTTATTTAATTAGATAATGCTATTTATTATGTAAAAATTAATATATATTTAAAATTATAATATACAAAATTAGATAATTAGTTTGTTAAAACCCGTTATCCAATATGAATATCTGAAATTTTTGAATCGATGTAAATTTTTCTAAATCTTAATTTGCTAGATTTGAATCAAATTAAGAAAATAGCAATACAACCGAATATCTGATCCTTGCCCATCCTTGTTAATATGATAAATGAAAATAGTCTGTGACACCATTGATAGCGAAACCTCTCAATGGATGCCCTTATGATTTTTTTTCTTTTTGAAAATGGCCTAATATCTGAATTGACGTTATACTTTACACCTCTATGCATGCCTACCTGATGTATCATATACTTTACTCTCACATGTTTATCTTTAGGATTAAAAGGTTTCAAATCTAAATTTTAATTGGAACTAAATTAATAAAAATTCAGATTGAATTGAACTACTGGAGGGTAGTTCAAAGTGATTTACTTGTCTAGTTATTTGCTGCAATTCTGATTATAAATAACGACAATGATTGAGGAAATGGTGATAAGATTCAATGTATACTTCTGGCGTTGAAAATTTTATGCTCGTCGACTCAAACCATCCTCCTTATAATATATTGAAATGGATATACGCAACCCAATACCATTATATTTTTGGTTGGCTTCAGAAATTATTGAACATTAATTAGGTCAACTAAGCAGAGATTTCGTTTAAAAAAAAATTGCAGACAGTAGTTGTTAATAAGTCAGCCATATAACTTGCAGGCATGCAAATTGTTGTAGTTAATTTATAGACTAATTAAAAGAGAAAATGCTATTGTAACAAGTGTTGTGAATAGCCAAATCATGCATTAAAGTCAAATGATGTCCCCCCCCTAAAATTTTCAAACTGATCCTTACATGTTTGAAAGGATATAAGTATATTTGTATAACTACAATCAAGCTTATTGTACTAACCAGCCTTTGATTCAGTGAGGTTATCATAAAAATTTACCCTTTTTTTCTAAAATAATTCTTTTTCTTATTATTATTTTTTACTAGTGTCATGATGACAAATCCTCTTCTAAGTAATTCTTTAATAATTTTATTAATAAGTAGGTTATTTCACCTATTTTATCGTTTTTTATTTGTTTTATATCTAATTGTTGAGAATTTTGTTATTTATAATTATTTTATTTTCTCTCATTAAGAGTTTTGTGGTCTCTTCGTAATGAAAATATTTAATATTTAAGATTTATTGAATATCTCTCATATATAATTTAGTGTGACGAAAGAAATTCAATGTTTCCTCTATAACACCAAATATAATGAGAATCTCGATTATTAATAAAAATACGAAGTCATCAAAATAATTTTATGGTGAAATAATACTATAGTCTTGGAGCTGAATCAGTATATAATCATTAGTAATATTACGGATTGATTTTGTATTAGCATTTTAGATTTGAAAAATAATTTAAAAATTAATATGTTTTATGAATGAAAATATCTCTATTGCTCTTTAAAAAAAAAAAAATGGTCTCTAGTTTTTATTTAATGTTATTGAATTCGGCTCTAGGACAGAAAGGATTTGACATTTATCTTAGTTAAAGCCAAATTAACCAAATATAACTCAAGTTTTAAGGTTAACAGTTGATAATTTTCATGTAATAGAACTTACTTCTGGTCATTTTCAATATAACTCAGCATTAAATTTTGAAGTTGCTTAATGACTTAGGTTTAATAAAATATGTTGTTCCCGAATAGATATTTTAATATAATTAACTAATGAATCATATGATATGCCTAATCTTGCTTGGCTTAAACTAGGAAATGTTCTTTATTAGAGATGTGCTATCATCCTGATCATAACTAAGGCCAAATTAATTAATATGCGTAGGTGCAAGTCATATGGCAGTAAGAGAAAATGTGCACTTGCTTTCTTAGCGTTCACCTAATTTTGGCCATAAGAAAGCTCTCTATCACTATTTTCTTGTTAATTAAATAACTCCATTTTATTTTTTTGAACAACTTAACGACTACGTGCACCTTTCTAAGTTTTGATAAGTCACACATTTGAGATTTGCCTAATTCACAGTTCATACGTAGATATATAAACTCTGACCCCCCCCCTTCTTTCGTATTTATAACGTTGATGTTCTCTTATTGTACGTGGAAAGCTGTTAGTCCTCCCTACTGCCTTTAAAGAATAGACAAAAGCTCCAATATACGATGACAATTGACAATCAAGTCTTATGCGGCACAATTAGCTATATAGCTCCTCTAAAGAAATGAACCTAGCTTAACTATAGTGTGATAATTTCTTATTTGATTTGATTCTGATTAAAAATGTTGATTTGAAATTAAAAGAGATTAGAATTAATTTGATTTAAAATATAATTCAATTCAAAGTTGATTTGATTTGAAATTAACTTAATTTGATATGTGAATCAATTTAAATTAACTCAACCTTGAACTCACCCTAATCTTTAACTGAATGGGTCAGGTCGATTTGGCTCGAGTCACTTTGATTTGTAAATTGAATTGAGTTATCAAGTGTATATATATATATATATATATATATATATATATA
>CATIWR010381286.1:0-78554 GCA_949677035.1 Omphalea diandra
GGGGGGGGGGGGGGGGCCCCCCCCCCCCCCCCCCCCCCCCCCGCCGGGCGCCCGCCCCCGGCGCCCCCCCCCCCCCCCCCCCCCCCCCCCCCCCCCCCCCCCCCCCCCCCCCCCCCCCCCCCCCCCCCCCACACACACACAAACAACATAAGTCTAAGAGGGAGAGAAAATAACTTACAAATAATAGCATAAGTTAAGGGGGAGCATCATACTATCATACTTAGTATTTTTAGAAATTTCACTTTGAATAATTGAATGCCATACTTAGGAAATTTCACCTTAAGTATTCATTGAATCATATTACACTCCAACTTCACATTTCTGCATTATTTTCCCTTAGGATTAATCTAAGTTGTGACAATCGAAAAGAGGGAGATTATAGGACCAAGATGGTTAATCATAATCTTAGACCTCTTTTTATCTTGACAAAGGAGATTGATCAATCCTAATATTTCAATTAAGTGTTGTTTTGCAGATTTAAGTTAGTTTTTCTGGTGGAAGTTGGAAAGAGTTCATAATCTTTAAGAAGGCAAAGTTCATCCAAATTCATGGTCAATGACTTATAATTCACGATCACGACTTAGCTCTATAATAGAATGAAACTAGGCCAGACGAATTCGCAGCCATCATCTCTGCCATGAATCATCTAAAGATGGGAGTGTCAAAGTCCCAAAAGAATTCACGGTCAATGTTGCATCTCATTCGCGACTGCAAAATTCATAGTGTCTAATGAGGGAACTAAGTCCACAACCACAGCATGCTAAGTGCCCTAAGTATTCATTGAAAAATAAAATTTAAGAGGGCGACATCTTGGGTAACAACCACGATTCAAGAAGATGAAGATTGTCTCTCAAATAGAATTTGTGTCCTGAGTCGCGCCCTGTACAAAGAATAATTGCAACTGGGACTTTTATAGGCAGTTAGAAAGCAACGACTATATTTTCCTAATGGACCAATGAGGAGATGACACGTGGATTAGCCGTTAGACACAAACAGGGTTTTTTGCCGCAATTTTTTACTTTTCGTATGGAAATTGGAAAGTTGTGACCGCGACTCTCACCTATCATGCAATTAATGCATAATCTGCTTAGCATGGTTTGGAGATTTAATGAGCTTCTTAGTGTAACGTCTCTTTAGTGGGTATGGGCTATAAATACTCCACTAAACAAATGTAAATACAAGAGAATTCATTAACTTGTAACAAAACTATTGCATTTTTGCTACTTATTGTTTCTATTCTTTAAGTGATTGTTCGGTATGAGCATAAACACCAATTGTAATAGGTTTTAGTATGAGCCTGCCAAAACACTAGAGAAAGTTTTTAGTGTGAGCCTATGAAAAACACTTAAGAGAGGTTTTAGTATTAGCTTTAGAAAACACTTATAAGAAAGGTTGTTGTGTGAGCCTTGAAAACACAAAGTGTAAAAGTTAGGTGTGAGCTTGGAAACACCATTTTAAGTTAGTGAAACACCCAATTGCAGAGAATTGGGGAGTGGATGTACAGTTGATTATGCCTGAACCACTATAAATCGTGTGTCTTCTTTTCTACTCTTCTTTATTCTCTTTTTAAATTTTTTTGAACATCAATTCAACCCCTCCCTCCCTTCTTGGTGCCTAAGGCCAACACTTACCTATCTTTGATAAAGTACTATTAATTGATGGACTTAAGCACAACTTACTAATTGTAAGTGAGTTATGCGATAAGGCCTTAGAGTTATGTTTGAGCCATAAGCATGTTATGTATCAAGGATGAGTGATAATAAAATTATATTCATTGGTATAAGAGTTCATAACATTTATGTGATTGATTTAAACTCTCTTGCAAACAATAATGCAAAATGTTTAGTTTTAATAGTTGTTGATGAAAAACTTGGCAAAGAAAGCTAGAACATGCTAGCATGGAACTCCTCAATAAGCTAAAGAGAAGAGACTTCGTTGAAGGTATACCTGAAGTCAAGTTCACAAAGGAAGGAGTTTGTGAAGCATGTCAAAGGGGTAAACAAATTAAATCTTCATTTAAAGCTAATAACAAGGTAAGTTCTTCTAGACCATTATATGTAACGACTATTTCATTTATAAATCATGGCATTTGTATCCAAAAATACATACGCATAAAGGTTTATTCATCATACATACATAATCCAATAATGTATTTGATGCACGTATATGTTAACTAATGATAAAGTCTAGTGATCATAAACAGTTTCCTATCTAGATATATGTACATGGTACAAGGAGAGAGAGAGAGTTGGAATTCAACCAATGACCTGTGGTTTATGTGTTTCTATACAAAACTCTAAGCACCAAAGTGTCTAATCTCTATGCTTCAGTATCTGAAAAATGTAATTATGATTTGATGAGTCGCGACTCAATGAATAAAAATAATAATCAGATTCTTATGGCATAACCAACAATTAAATATCATCAGGATACATTACAAGTATAATAAATGATATGCAATTGCAAATGCAATAGATTGATTTTTATTGTGACCTTGCAAGGTAAACACTACTCATGAGAATTCATGTGATTCAAGTGACATTTGATTTTACTGGACAACATATAAAAAGTGGATCATTTGATTAATAACATATACTAATAGGACATATTGGTCCCTTTTCCACGTGATTTGCAAGTGTTTGATAAGCTGATCACAACATCCTTTTAGTTCCATATGCAAGTGTTCATTCACAATGGTATCCCAAGTAATCATTAAAAGCATGTAATTCTCACTTGACTTGTATTCACATGTAAAGTGTAACAATTCAATCTCATATACATTTAATAGAACATAATCATATTATAAAATTATCACACATTGACATTAGAATCTAATTATGCTTTTTACTCACCTTTCGATGTGACCAACCTCTATGGCAGGTTTTGTTCTCTCCCTAGGGCTTCTTGAAAGTGTTGAGATCTTAACATTTGATACATACATGATTATAAGTATGTCAAACTAATTATGAATGCTTGGTATGCAATTATTGCATGATCCATGCAAGTGGACCTAGTGTTTATGCATAGTTTCCTTATATGGCAGCCTGACCTTGCTACACTCTCACAGTAATAACTCTTGATATACTTATCAAAATGACTTGATTATTTTTATAAAATACACTAGACACATATTGATACAACATATTCAAATTTCAAGTCAATATAAGCCACATAAAAATTATGGTGAATTTTTTAAGTTTGCCATATTTTAATGTCATCTTAGTCAAAGTAGGTCTTACATTCTTAAGTATATCTCAAATTATACAAATCCAATTCAAAAAATGATCAACCAAAATTTACAAAACATATAAAGAAACATTTTTCATGTTTTACTCATTGTATAATTCAATCTATAAAGTCACCAAAACAAATGACCCATCTTAGGGTGAGCAAGTTTTTAACATGTTGACAATCAGTCATAATGAAGGAGCAATATCTCAACATCCATGCTAAATTTAGCAAAAAAATATTTACAGGCATGTAGATAATACATAAATATACAAATTTCAAGTTTAACACATCACCAAATCCCAAATCTATAGACATCAAATTCTTAGAAAACAAAATTATAAGACTGATGAGGTTTCATCTGGGTACAGGGTCAGTCACAATCAATGAGCCCTATCTCTTTCCACATAACAAAACAATAAAAAATTATGTATAGGCATTTAGAGGGGATATAAACCTACAAATTTCATGTTTTACACTTTGTCTAAATCAACACATAAAGTCATCAAAATATATGAAAACATAAAGACTGAGGTGATTTCAGTTGGTTGTGAACCAGCCCTAATGAAGGAGCCATATCTCCTCACACACACCAAATTAAGCAAAAATGTTTTGTTAGCTCTCTCTTTCTTTTGCTGCCCCTCATATTTAACCTCTCTATTTTGATCCTAAAGGCTGCAAAATTCCACTTGTAAACCTATTGTAACAAGACAAAATCATGGTGTCTCATTTCCATTAGTTGGAAGATCACTTTTCCCCTTTTGTCCCTCTTTTTCACTCCTTCATCATCTATATCCATCTCCTAACCCGCATATTCCCCTTATACTTTTAAATAAGCTCTAAAACACCATTATTTATGATATTATAAAATGCACACAACATAAGATAATTTCTCATGCAAGTATACAAACATTACATATATGTTCAAGTGTCCTAAATGCAATGGTGCAAGTGTCATCATCGTGTTTATCCAATTCACATATCTAAATGATCATTTATCTAATGCTTATGTTCATGTGGGATTGTAAATCATTTATACAATAAATAGGTTTATGTGAGAATACCAATAAATATGGATAGGGATATTCATTACAATTGCTTCACATGGATCTTTTTTGCCCTACTAGGGTGGCTAGCTTAGGAGGCATGCATTATGCATTTGTCCTAGTAGATGATTATACTACTTACACTTAGGAGTTGTTCCTCCCATATAAGGATTCTTATGTTGATCCATTTAAAACCTTTGCTAAGAAAATTCAAACCAAAAGAATTTGAAAAATCTCTTATATTATGAGTGATCATGGAAGTGAGTTTAAGAATGTTAAGTTTCATAGCTTTTATGATGAGTATGGTATCTCAACAACTTCTCAACTCCTAAAACTCCACAATAAAATGGGGTAGTGGAAAGGAAAAAAAAACTCTTCAAGAAATGGCTAAAACTATATCGAATGAGTACAATCTTCCTAATTATTTTTGGGTTGAAGCTGTAAATACTTCTTACTATGCCTTAAATAAAGTCTTAGTGAGACCCTTGTTAAAAAAAAACTCCTATGAGTTGTGGAATAATAGAAAGTCCAAGATTGCATATTTTAGAGTTTTTGGTTACAAGTGTTTTATTCTAAACATTAAAGACAACCTTAGTACGTTTGGCTCCAAATTCAGTGAAGGAATTTTCCTTAGATACTTTTCCACTTACAAAGGGTATAGAGTCTTCAACAAGAGAATACTTATCATAGAGGAGTCTATATATGTTGTATTTAATGAATTTGACCCCACTTCTTTAATAATATAAGAAGATATTGATGATCTTGCAGGTCCTTTGAATAAGCTAAACACTAGAGGAGAAGGAAAGAATATGGACAAACTACAAGACATGAGAAATGAAAGAAATGAAGATCCACCTCTTTTAACTCCTAGTGAAGAGCAAACTCAGCTAGAAAGGGACTAGAATTTCAAGAAAGATCACCCAAGAATCTGATCATTGGTGATCCATCAAGTCGGGTAATAACAAGATCATCTTTTAGAAATGTTTGTACTAATCTCACTTTTGTATATCTTATTGAGCCTAAGACCATAGGTGAGGCTATTAAAGATGAACAATAGATTTCTTGCTATGTAAGAAGAACTCACTCAATTTGAAAGAAACAAAGTATAGACCTTAATTCTTAGACCTCATAGCCATTCTGTTATTGAACTAAATGGGTTTATATAAACAAACTTGATGAACATGGTGTCATTTTTAGGAACAAGGCTCGATTAGTAGCCAAAGGCTATAACCAAAAAGAGGGGATTGACTTTGATGAGACTTTTGTAACTGTAGCTAAACTTGAAATAATTAGAATTCTTCTCGCATTTGCTTCTCACATGAATTTCAAATTATACCAAATGGATTTAAAAGTGCATTCCTTAATGGTTACATTAAAGGGGAAGTCTTTGATGAACAATCTCTTAGATTTGAAAGCCATTGCTTTCCTAATCATATATATAAGCTCACCAAAGCCTTATATGGCTTGAAGCAAACTCCAAGAGCTTGGTATGAGAGATTGAATAACTTCCTAAAGAGAAAGGTTTCACCAAAGGATTGGTAAATACAACTATTTTCTTTAAGGAAAAGAATGTGGAGATTTTGCTAATACAAAAGACTACAAGAAAGAAAAAAATATACCGACAAAAATTTCTATCAAAAAAATCATCAATTCCATTGGTAACTAAGTTTTACTGATGGAACATCGACAAAAAGTTTATGTCGGTGAAGTGTTGGTCAATAAAAATACACTAACATAAAATATACTCCATTAGAAAATTTAACGACGGCATACCAATAGAATGGTGATCGGTAATTAACCATAAAAATCCAATTGAATTCTTGACTAAAACTCATGTTGACAGGTCCGTTAATAAATCCGTCAATAATCTATTGCTACATTATTATATTTTTTTTAACTTTTTGTTAATGATCTGTTGGTAATTATTTATTTTTTTATTATTCCTTTGATAATCCATTAGTAAATTTTTAAATATTTTTTAGAATTTTTTAAATTGTAATATAAAATAACATTTATTTGATACTATTAATATTTTATACTATTTATAATATTAATTTTATAATATTTATGACATTAATTTTATAATTTTATAAAGAATTTAAAATTCAAATAATAAAAAAAATTTATAATGAAGAAAAGACACACGTACACACACACACACATATATATACATAAAAATGTCAATGTTTGATATATTAAAACTATAAAACTAATCAGTGGCTGCAAAATTGTCAATATTTGATACAAATAAATCTATAAAACTAATTAATTGTTGCATACTCCGGATCAAGGAAAAAATCATCAACGACATCGAACACATCAGGAGCAGAAGTAAGAGGAGCAACAGTTGTAGAAGCAGGAGCAATAACAATTGTAGAAGCAAGAGTACCAACAGCAACACTAGTTGGTGGTTGAGGAGGAGGGGGGACAAGTGGCATACACATCTAAAGATGAGAGGGAAGAGGTATCTTAATCTACTAGGACACGATGTGCATATAATCCTCTATAGCTCGCATTCGTGAATCAATAGACTAGACATGGGTGTGATAAGAAGTGATCCTTTCATCTTCTCGCCTCTCGACCACTCGATGCAAGTCCTCGGTAGAATGTGGTGGAGCTAAAGAAAAGTTGACACCTGAGGACTCATCATAGAAATAAGGGGCCTGATCACCCATACCATAGATCCAACCCTTCACCTAACCCCCCATTACCAATAGGAAAACCTCATGCTCATTGACCTGACGAGACTCATCAGATCTTGGAAGTGGCAGAGACAGTTGCACACGATATTCGAGAATACTATCCTATATTTTATAAAATGAGATATATAAATATTAATTAATGAAAGAATAAAATAAAAATTATGACTTACATTAACTGCCCTAAGTAGTGCATTAATGAAGGTCCCAAGATCATGTTGCATCGTGTGTGTATACACGAAGACATCGATGGGATGAACCTCCCATCCCAACTGTCGAGCCTATTATAAAGGTAATGAAAAGTTTCAAATAAAAAATTTAAATGGATATAATAAATAGTAATTCATAAATGTAAAACATTTTCTTACTAATTATCTAGCATCTTCAAAATGGGGTAATATACCTTCCTATATGCTTAGATAAACCTGAGCCAAGACCTTTTTTCTCGGTCCATCTATTTAGGTTGGCCTGAGGAGACATAGTCTGAGCATGCGAATAACTCCATTGAGTCTGCCAGTGGTCCCAAGCCTCATCAGGCACCCATGTCTCTTTGCCCTTATGCTTCAAATCATAAAGCATATCCTTATACATGAAAGTAGCCTTCTTAAAGAAGGTTGTCTAAACCAAGGCATCATTTATTTGGTCTAACTGAAAAGTGCCTCTTTATGAACAATAAACACAAAAAATTAGTAAATAAATAAAACTTATTTTTAAAATATTTAACTTAGAATTATAAAATTACTTACCTTTAACTCCTCCCAGTATAAGGTCTTCATAGTCTGTGGGATGTTCTTTTAGGTGTAGCCATCATGATGAATCTTCTGCTTGAAGATCTTTCAACATAAATGGCAGCATCTATCAAACAAATACAAACTACACAAAATTGAAAATAAAAATTAGTTAGTGTTATAATTAATAAGATAAAAATTAAGAAAGCAAATAAAAAATATAAAATATAATTATTACATCCCTTTCGTGTTGTAAAGAAATACAAGGTCATAGCTTAGACGCAGAACTTGTATACACCTCATCCTGATCTATCGATATCAATGGCTTAGCTGGAGCTGAAGGAGGATCTTGAGTAGTAGGTGGAGCAGAAGGAGAATCCTAAGTAGAGGATGGAGCTAAAAGAGTAGTTAAACGTATAACCAGAGTCGGCATTAAGGGAAGTCAAGTCATCAAAATCAGTATGCTGAATGGTGGAAGTAGTGGTATGGGTGACCTCCGATCATAGGTACATCCTCTACTTATCGTACTAGCTTAAGACAGTGTATCCAAATCGTTAGGTATACAGTGTGTCATCTAAATGCACATATAAAATAATATATCTAATATAATATATACATAACAAAATTACCATTGAAATTTGTGCATTAACGTACTTAAATACACTAAAATTTTTGACTTACTATGATCATCATACTTTATATCACATTTAGACATTATATCTTCCAATGATTCAAATTTATTTGCAATTGAAGTTCTAGAACCACACACTTCACCGTGCAAATACCATTCATAGTACCCATCAACAAATCCCCTTTGCATAATATGCAATATTACGGTACTAGAGTCCAAATAACTGTGATTCAGGTACTTCTTATAACTATACAAATATCTAATTTTAATTTCATCTATAAATTCAAGTTGTGACATCGAGAATTGCATGAAATGGTTCACACCTTATAAGAATTCTATATGTAATAAACCATCTTTTAGTCTATAATACATCCAATTCCCATATGATCTTATTATAAAGTCCTACAAATTTCAGTGTAACAATGCAAGTAAACATACATATCATATTTTTTATTTCAATATTTTCTATGCAATTTTTCAGTTTTTTTATATCTAATACTATATTTTTATCTCCTCTTACCTATAAGGTAAGAACCTAACCAATTTAGAAATTCATTACCATATGAGAATTTGCCATAACAATTTAGTTCACATAACTGCTGAAATTTTGGTAGCATTTCCTAGTGCACCGAAATTAAAAATATTTTTCAACATTTATTATTATGCACTAGGAGAACATGTTTGGAGATACACAATTCAATTTACTAGCAACATATATAGTAAACTATATTATATACAATAAGTTATATTAACAACAAATTTTCAAACTGCCCACTTTAGATAATTCAGCGTGATTCTCATCATCAAATGAAGGTTATGTCTATATGTTCTACTATGAATATGAAATTTATAGGAAATTCAATCTAATTTCCTATGAATTACATAATATTTTGGTACTGTCCTTTTTAGAAAAATAAAAACAAAAATAAAATTTCAAATAAACATTAAGTCCATATATATAATATTTAAAAATAAAATAATAAATTTTAAAATTTTAGTTTTTGCCTAATAATCTTAAATTTTATAAACTTTTGCATATATTCTATTTTTTATATAACATTATTATTTTATCACAACTTTGAAATTTTATTAAATTTTTAGATCTTTTTTTTTTTTTTGCAAACCTTTGAAATTGTTAAAGAGTATTACATAAAATTTACACACGTTTTGCATTTGTTAGTGGCCAATTTAGGATAATACAAATTTGTTATATTTTCTTATATTTAAATTTTAAGGATATTTAATTTAAATAAAATGGTGAGTCTTTTATGACATTTGTAATGTCCTTTTAATTTTTATAAATTTTTTGTAATTTATTAAATTTTTCATTATTTTTGGGCAAACTTAGGATAAGTAAATTTTTTTTAATATTTCTTATTTTTAGTTTACGACCATTTAAGTATTTAATTTGTTTAGTATTTTTATGGCATTTGTAATTAAGCTTTTAATTTATAGAGAATGTTAGTTATAATTTAGAATATCGTTAAATTTTATGGAAGACTTTGGAGCATAATAATTTCAAGAATGATTTTTTGATATATTTATGTCTTTAATTATATTATAAATTTTTTTAATTTGAAGTCAATATAATTTTTATCATTATCATTTTGGATATTTTACATTTTAAAATTTAAGAAAATTATATTTATATAATATTTTATTCAATATTATTGTCATATTATTATACAACTTTGTACAATTTAAAATTAATTACATACAAATATATATATATATATATATATATATATATATATATATATATATATATATATATACACACACACACACACTAGTTATTCATTGAAAACTATATTTTTTTTAACATATAAGGTATTAAATAAAATAAATTCTAAATTGAATACTAATATCTTGAGGAGCAGATATTTCAAACTCTATGAAAAGAAATTTCAACTTAAGCACAAAATGCAAACAACAAATTATAAATGACATACGTCAATAAATTTATACAATTTCTGTAATTTAATTAAACTTCACAAATTTTATAAATAAAAAACACAAACACAAAATTAATTACACAAATTTAACTTATAACTTTAACGAATTTATAATTTCCAAAATTAAATTAAAATACACTTGCTAAAAATTTTGAAAATTTCAATAATTTTTCAAATTAAATTAATTTACACTTAAATTACTAAAATTTAAATTAAATTATATTATATTGAAAATAAAGTAAACATTCACTTAAATTACTAAATTTAATAAACTTATTAAATTAATATATTTAATAAATTTACACTAGAATTACTAAATTTATTTAATTTACAAATTTTGCCCTACATTAACACTTAATTTACAAAATTCATTTCAAAATTAATAAAATTCTCTAAAATAATAAACTTCATTCAAGTAAATTTAATTTTGTTACATTAATTGTGAAAATATTACAACATTAATAACTATACAATAAATGTATAAAATTTACAATAAATGTTTAATAAATTTACAAACTTCACAAAATTAAAAAAATTAAAATACTTTATACATTAAATTCAATTTAAATAATTCATTACAAACTTCTCTAAATAATAATGAATTGAGTACAAACTTCAAAAAATATTACAAAATTAATCAATTTGCGCTTAATTTCTCACAAAATGTATTAACATTCAATAAAATACACCTAAAATCATTACAAATTATAAATATTATAATTCTAATATAAATTCAAGTTCATTCATTCAAATTATATCATTCACAAAATTCACTAAAACATGTTCACAAAAATTAACTAAAATTCTATATTTCACTATAATTTTGTAATTCACTAAAATTATTTATACACTCAAATTCACAAAAATTGACAATAATTAATTCACTACAATTCTATACTTTCCAACAATAACAATTCAATAATATTTTATACAAACAAAATCTAAACTTCATAAATTATATCAATTACATAATTTAATTTCTCATCCAAATATTCAAAAATTTTCAATATTTGTATAAATTACAAAAGTTTAAATTTTACATTATATATTTATGCTAATTTTTTAACAAATTTCACACTTAAATTCACTACAAAATTTTCAAAAATTACCCCAATATTTCAAAATTTATATATCAAAATTAAAAAATTAAATTACAGAATTTCCACACATTTAAATATTTACAGAATATTTCCACATAATTACTGAATACAACAGAAAGTTAAATTACAAAAAATTAAATTACATAATATTTCCACAAAATTATAGAATATATCAAAATTAAATTACATAATTTTTCCACAATATTTCAACAAATTCAACTAAAAAATATTATAAAATATTATCAATATTTTCACAATAATTTCAACTCACAAACTCAACTAAAAAATTCCACAATAATTTCACAAATTTTTCAAAAAATAAAAAAAAATTCAATTAAAAAATATTATCAATATTTCCACATTACTTTCAACTCACGATCTCAACTAACTAATTTCACATTATTTTCCAGAAAATTCACAAATAAAAAACTCCAAATATATTAAACAAACTAACAATAAGTTTAAAAAAAAACATGTATATGATATTGTGGCAGTGTCGACGTTGTGGCAGCGATAGCTTCGTGACAAGAGCAGTGGCAACCTCCTATTTGTGATGGTAGTGGTGGCAGCCTCCTCTTCATGACAACAGTGGCATTCTAGCAGCTTCGACATGGTAGCAACAATGGCAGTTGGATGTGGGGTGATGGCAAAGTCATGGTGGCACAGAGAAAGAGAGAAAAAAAAAAGTTAAGTGATCAGAGAGGAAAAGGAGAAGAATAAGAGAAGAGGGAGTTAGTTTTTAATAAAAGTTTGTCGATGGATTCCTAACAAACTTGGCCCTGTCATATTAGTTATTTTGTCAGTATATTATTTCTATATTTTTATGAAAATTATTGATGGATTCCTGACAGAGATACTGGTGTGGTACTTCACGTGTGACATTTCATTATCCTTCGTCAGTATATATCCATTAATACATTGTAGCGCAAATTGTACATGCCATCGTTTACCAATGAAATTTATTCCATAAGTGATTATTGACAGTCTTCTGTCGATATATTATTGCACTTTTTTATATAGTTTTGTCATTGATTTGATTATAATTTTTGATGGAAAATTATTCGTTGATCAATTCCATTAGTATTTTCCTATTTTTTTATAGTGAAATATATGTAGATGATATCATATTTGGTACTACTAATGTTTTCTTGTGTGAAGATTTCTCTAAAGTAATGAAAAGTGAGTTTGAGATGAGCATGATGGGAAAACTTATATTTCTTCCTTAGGTTACAGATCAAGCAAGTGAAGGAAGGAGTCTTCATCAATCCAGTCAAATATACAAAAGAGCTAATCAAAAGATTTGGCATGGACAACAACAAACCTTATAAGATACCTATGAGTACTAACATAAGCTTGATATGGATGAACATAGTAAGAATATGGATCAAAAACAATACAGAGGTATGATTGGTAGTCTACTCTATCTCACAACCTCTAGACTTTATATTATGTTCAATGTTTGCTTATGTGCTAGATATCAATCTAATCATAAGGAATCTCAAATGCATGTTGTAAAACACATGCTAAAAATATCTTGTTGGTACTCCTACCTTAGGACATTAGTATCCTAAAAGTTCTTCATTTGAGTTAAATGCATTTTATGATGCTGATTTTACTGGGTGTACCTTAGATAGAAAGAGCGCTTTAGGCACTTTAATTTCTTGGTCAATGTCTTGGAAAAGCAAAAAGCAAAACTTTGTTGCTTTATCAATTGTAGAAACTAAATATATAGCAGTTGACCTATGTTGTGCCCAAATCTTATAGATGAAATAATAACTTCTTGATTGCAATGTTGTTGTAAAACAAGTTAATATTAAGTATGATAACACTAGTGCTATAAACCTGTCCAAAAATCTCATTCGATGTTCTAGAAGCAAACATATAGACATAAGACATCACTTTCTTAGAGATCATGCTAACATTGGCAATATTGTGTTGGAATTTGTTGATACTAACCATCAATTAGCAAATATTTTCACTAAACCCCTTTATGATGAAAGGATGCAATTTATCAAAAAGGAACTTGGTATGATAGATGCCTTGAAATATTTTTAATCAGGTTCATCTCCTTCTCAATTTATTCATAATCATTGTTGTATATGTTGATATTTGATCACTTTTAAAGTCTTTGGATTCAATGACTAAAGATTTTAATTATGTATGATTATGATTAATTTTGTCCAAATGTTAGTTGAATTCATGATTCTTTCATTGAATTTGATTGATATTATTCATTAGCTAAGATTTCAAAAAGTTTGGGCCGTCAAAAATTTGGTTTTAAATTAAGTTTTTGGTTAAGAAACATGGCCAACTGTCATTTCAAAGCTCACAAGGATAGTTGCATTACATGAGAAATTTTCAATTTGAAACTGTCGGTCTCAACAATCGTTACGAATCCTCAACGATTGTAGTCATCATTTCAATGATTGTTGCCAATTAGCCACCATTTTTGGCTAATGAACTTTGCAAAATCAAGCTAACGGTCATGTCCAATAGTCATTGCCTTACTCACAATAGTCATTGAACATTACCAATGGTAATTTTTTTAAAAAGGGGGAGCCTGTTAAACTTCTTTTTAAACCCCTTAAGCCTTAAATTTTTTTTTATATTATACTATTGCCTTGCATTCACCATAACTCTTTCAATCTCCACTATAAATTCCCTTACATCATTCACTCACCATGGCACCTAATAGTGGAACAACCAAGAGATTCAAACGACTTGTTAAGAAAAATCTCCAACCATCCTACATCAGCTCCAGTGCCGAAAATGAGGAGAACTTAGCCACCATGTTGGCTCAATAAAAGAAGAAAGCTACAAAACTCTCTGCAATCCATCAACAAACCAAGAAAGCCAAAGCATCCCAAGAATCTAGGGGAAAAGTTAAAGCCACTGAAATAGAGCATGTACCTAAACCTAGTTCAAAGTTTACAGGTGCTCACCTGATTCATCAATTATCTCTTAAAACTAATGAAGAGAATACCATGGCTCAAAAATTGATGAAAAGATAGCTTTATGGTGGGAAGTTCATGGAATGGAATGAGCTACAAAGATACAATTTGGTAGAGTAGGTTGATGATCTTATGATTGACATTAGGTGGGAGCTATTTTGTCACATCAGAAAACCTTCATTTTTGGAGCTGATAGTGGAATTTTTCATATCCTTAGGAGTCTTAGGTGATGATTATGAGATGTTTACTGAAGCAGGAATAATCAAGTTTAGGATGTTTGGAAAGAGATACAAGGTTAGACCAAATGACTTGACTAAATGCTTTGATGCTACCAATAATGGCTTGATAAAACCTCCTACTCAGCTCAAAATAGATATAAACCAATTTGAGAAGTCCATAATTGATAGGACTATAAACTATAATATCAATAATAATAAGGCTTTACAAATTAAGAACTATGCCTGGAGGATCGCCTATAGTTTCATTATTTGGAACATAAATAAACAAGGCCAATCTAATGGCAACTACATTATGGTGGATCTCTTCTCTCTCTGGTGTATGAAGAATAAGCAAAAGGTAAACACCCCTTAACTTCTAATGTAGAACATAGATGAGAAGTTGATAAGTCAAATGCATTTGTGATGGCCCATTACATTGCTAAGATAGTCAAATTTGTGAAGGTTATCCCACCAATTGAGGCAAAGTTTGAAGACATAAACATAGTGTTAGAGCAACTGCCTACAGATGAGCTTATAGGAGAGAAGATGATGTTAAGCATAGGGATATTGTAGACGTTAGATATTGGGTTAATCATGTAACGTCCATGTTCATTTACAAATCATGGCATCCATGTCTGAAAATACATATGCATAAAGGTGTTATTCATCATACATACACAACCCAACATATATTTAATGTATATATATGTTAATTAATGTTCAAGGCTAGTGACTATAAACTAGTTCCTATCTAGATGTATGTCCATGACACAAGGAGAGAGAGTTAGAGTTCAGCCGATGACTTATGGTCCATGAGTCTCTAAGCAAAACTTTATACACCAAGGTATCCAAACCCTATGCTTCAGTATCTGAAAAATATAATTATGATTTGGTGAGTCATGACTTAATGAATAAAAATAATAATCAGATTCTTATGGCACAACTAATAATCAAATATCATCAGGATACATTAGAAGTACAACAATTGATATGCAAGTGCAAATGCAATATATTGATTTTTATCGTGACCTTGCAAGGCAAACACTGCTCTCGGGAATTCATGTGATTCAAGTGACATTTGATTTTTTTACTGGTCAGCATATAACAAGTGAATCATTGGATCAATAACATGTGCCATAGGACATATTGGTTTATCTTCCACCTGATTTGGAAGTGTTTGACAAGCCAGTCACAATGTCCTTTTAGTTCCACATGCAAATGTTCGTAATAATGGTATACCAAGTAATCATTAAGAGCATATAATTCTCACTTAACTTGTATTCACATGTAAAATACAACAATTCAATCACATATACATGTAATAGAACATAATCATATCATAAAATTATCACACATACAATCATATCAATATTAGGCCAAATGACTTGACCAATAGGTTTGGTTTTCTCTCTAGGGCTTCCTCAAAGTGTTTAGATCCTAACATTTGATACATACATGGTTATAAGTATGTCAAAAAGATTATGAATGCTTGGCATGCAATTATGGCATGATCCATGCAAGTGGACCTAGTGTTTATGCATATTTTCCTTATGTGGCAGCCTAAGCTTGCTACACTCTCATAGAAATAACTCTATGTACACTTATCCAAATGACTTCATTCTTCTTTTCAAATAAACTAGACACATAATCGCACAACATAATCAAATTTTAGATTAATATAAGACATATAAAAAATGTTGTGAATTTTTTAATTTTTCCCTCAATATCATCTTAGTCTAAGTTGGTTTTATATTCTTGGATATATCTCAAATTTTACAAATCAAATTGCAAAAATAATTTACCAGAAGTTACACAACACATAAAGGAGAATTTTTCATGTTTTACTCATTGTCTAATTCAGTCTATAAAGTCACCAAAACAAATGAATAATCTCAAGGTGAGCAGACTTTCAACATGGTACAAAATCAGTCATGATGAATGGGGCAACATCTCAACAACCATGCTAAATTTGGCAAAAATATTTTACAAGGATGTATATCATACGTAAATATAAAACTTTCAAGTTTAACACATCACCAAATTCTGAATCTATGGCTATCAAATTCTTAGAAAGAATAATTAAAAGATAGGTGAGGTTTCATCTGGGTACAGGGTCAGTCACAATCAATGAGCCATCTCTTTCCACACAACAAATCAATCCAAACTGCTTTACACGTGTTTATAAGGGATATAAACCTACAAATATGATGTTTTACACTTTGTCTAAATTTGAACATAAGGTCATCAAAATATAAGAAAATAGAAAAACTGAGGTAATTTTAGTTAGTTGTGAACCAGCCCTAATGAAAGAGCCATAACTCTTCACATACACCTAATCAAGCAAAACTATTTCATAAGAATTTATATGTGGCAGAAAGCTACAAATTTCGTATTTTTCACTTTCCCTAATTCCTCTTCTAGGGTTATAAAATATTGGGTACAAAATTCTGCTTTAATAACAAAAATGACATAATCAGCTCTTATTCTTTGGAATTTCAATTTCCATCCAAAAGTTCTACTTCAAATACTCCATAACTCTCACTAACAATGCATGATTAACATGTCATATGGGGTTAATTTCATGTGAGAAGAAGATAATCAGCTTACCTATTTTCCCAGAACCAGAAAACCTTAGGCTTCCATCGTAGGTAGCTCACTCTTCTCCCTCTCCTTCTTCTTCTTCTTCTTCTTCTTCTTTCCTTTCTTTCTTCCTTAGCTCTCTCTTTATTTTGATGTACCTCACATCTAAGATCTATATTTTGATCCTAAAGGGTTAAAAATTCCACTTGTAAACCTATTGTAACAAGACAAAATCATGGTGTTGCAGTCCTATTGGTTAGAAGTTCACTTTCCTATTTTAGTCCTTCTTCTTCACTCTTTAAGCACCTTCATCCATCTCCTAATTCCTATATGCTTCTAATACTTTAAATAAGCTTTATAACACCATTATTTATGATGCTATAACATGAACACAACATAAGACAGTTGGCCATAAACTATACAAACATTACATATATGTTCAAGTGTCCCGAATGCAATAGTGCATGTGTCATCATCGTGTTTATCCAATTCACTTGTCTAAATGATCATTATGCATACATACGTTAGCATACTCACATGGAATATGTCATGAATCTAAGCCTGGTGCTAGCCTGTAAGCTAATGGACCGATTATTTCTAGGATCTCATAGGGTCCTTTGTATCAAGGACTCAATTTTCCCTTCTTAGTAAATTGAATTATTCCTTTCCATGGTGAAACTCGAAGAAACACTTTGTCTCCTACCTCATTTTCCATTTCTATTCTATGTTGATCTATATAGCTCTTTTGCCTATTTTATAATGCTTTAAGTTTGCTCTTGATTACTTTCACCTTGTCCATTATGTCTTCCACTAATTCTAGCTCTTCTAAAACACTCATCCCTTCTTCATCCCAGTAGATAGGACTTCAACATTTTCTTCCATATAGTGCTTCATATGGTGCCATTTGTATACTATTATGATAATGATTATTATAAGCAAATTCAATCAAGGCAATATATTCATCTCATGCACCTTTGAACTCTATCACGCAAGCTTGAAGGATGACTTTAAGTGTCTGAATTGTCCTTTCTGATTGCCCATATGTCTGAGGATGAAAAGCGATACTAAAACTCAACTTGGTACCTAAAGCTTGTTGTAAATTGACCCAAAATTGAGATGTAAATCGTAGATCTCTATTTGATACAATGGATACTAAAACACTATGTAATCTGACAATTTCATCCATACATATCATGGCTAAGTGCTTAAGTGAACTACCCCCATCGAATAGGCAAAAAGTGAGTTGACTTAGTTGGTCTATCAATGATCACCCATATAGTACCATTCTTTTTCAAAGTCCTTAGTAACCCATATACAAAGTCCATGGTTATTCTTTCCCATTTCCATACTGGAATCATTAATGGTTTTAATTTTCCAGCTAGTGTTTGATTTTCTGTTTTGATTTGCTGACAAGTCAAACATGTTGAAACATATGTTGCTACATCTTTCTTCATCTTAGGCCACCAAAAATGAGATCGCAGGGTATTATACATCTTTGTCATTCCTAGATGCATGGCATATAGAGCATTATGTTCTTCTTCTAGGATTTCTCTTCGTAAGTTATCAACATGAGGCACACAAATACGAGAACCCAATATCAAGGCATCGTTTTGAATACCAAAATCTCCATGTCTCCCATGTTTTACCATTTCAATCATTTTATGTAACTTTGGATCCATGCCCTACACTTTTTTAATTCGATCATGTAACATTTGTGTCACTTGAAAAGTAGCAATCAATACCCCATTCTTTTGTATGTTTAGTTCCAGATTCATAGCTCATAATTGAACTAAATAAGACAATGGAAATACTTATAAATGAGCTACACTACTTTTTGATTTCCTACTCAAAGCATCAGTAACCATATTTGCCTTCTGAAGGTGATATTCAATGGTACAATCATAATCCTTTAGAAGTTCTAACCATTGCCTCTGTCTCATGTTTAATTCTTTTTGGCTCATCAAATACTTCAAGCTCTTGTGATCTGTAAATATCTAGAAAGTTTCTCCATACAAGTAGTGTCTCTATATTTTTAAAGCAAACACAACGACAACAAGTTCTAGGTCATGTACTAGGTAAGATAATTCATAAGGTTTCAATTGTCTAGATGCATATGTAATTACCTTGTCATGTTGTATTATAACACATCCCAAACCTTGATGACAGGCACCACTATATACTACAAATCCTCCATTACCAATAGGAATGGCTAACACTATAGTTGATGTCAATCTATCTTTTAATTCATCAAAACTTGCCAGACATGCTTTAGACCGTTGAAATGGTACATTTTTCTAAAGTAACTTAGTTAAAGGATCAGCTATAAGTGAAAACCCCTCAACAAATCGATGATAATACCCAGCTAGTCCTAAGAAACTTCAAACTTCTACAACATTCTTTAGGGTTTCCCATTTTACTATTGCTTTAATTTTGTTTGGATACACCTTTATGCCATTTTCAGAAACTATATGTCTTAAAAATACCACATGGTCAATCCAGAACTTGCAGTTGCTTAATTTAGCAAATAGTTATTTTCTCTCAAAATTTGCAACATAATATTTAAGTGTTGTTCATGCTCCTCTTTGCTCTTTGAATACACCAATATGTCATCAATGAACATAATTACAAATTTCTCTAAGTAAGGTTGGAACACTTTGTTTATAAAAGCCATAAACATAGTTAGTGCATTAGTCAAACCAAATGGCATCACCAAAAATTCATAATGCCCATACCTGGTTTAAAAAGTTGTCTTTAGTATATTTAGGTGGAAAATTTTAAGCTGATAATATCCTGATTTTTGGTCAATTTTAGAAAACAACTGTGCTCCTTGTAGTTGATCAAACATATCATTTATTCTTAGTAAAGGATACTTGTTCTTCATAGTAACTCGATTTAACTGCCTATAATCAATACATAGCCTCATTGCCATATCTTTCTTTTTAACAAATAACACTATAGTACCCCAAGGTGACATACTCAATCTGATGAATTCATTTTCAAGTAGTTCTTGTAATTGGGTCTTTAACTCTCTTAACTCAGTTGGAGCCATCCTATACGGTGGAATGGATATTGGTGTAGTTCCTAGGACTAACTCAATTATGAATTCTATCTCCCTATTAGGTGGCAAACTAGGTCAGTCAGCTGGGAACACATCTGGAAACTCATTCACCATGAAAATATTCTCAGGTAATTCATTTGTTAACGTTGTGTCTACTACATGTGCCAAACAAGCCTCACAACCATTTTTAATAATATGAAAAGCCTTAATAGTGTAAATTGGATACACAGCTACAATTTGCTTTTCCCCTTGAAACACAACTCTTGTATGATTTAAAGATTCTAGAACAACTTCCTTAGTAAAATATTTCATTATTGCATGATATTTGGATAACCAGTCCATACCCAGTATCATATCAAATTCACGTAGTGGCAATAATACTAGATTAGCATTCAACTCAATGTCATTAATGTGAATCACACAATCATGACATACCTTATCCATAATTATCACATCTCTTAAAGGAGTACTAATACATAGATTAAAACCTAAAGGTTAATGCTTACTACACAATTGTGATGCCATGTTCAATGAAATGAATGAATGTGTAGAGCCAAGATCAATTAATGCATCAACTTCAAAATCATAGAGAAAAAGTTTATGAGTGATTACTTCTAAAGCAGGAATAGCTTCTTGCCTAGTCATGGCAAATACTCTGTGTCGAGGGTCTAGAACTCTGACCTTCTGATATGCTCATACCTTGGCTAATTATGGTTGTTCTACCTTTGCCTCTGCCCCTGCCAAATGATACTCCAACTCCACTTGCCTTTGAAACTTCAACAGTAGACTCTGATCTAGCTCTGTCTCCCTCTGACATTCTAGATCTTTTAAGACAATCTCTAAGTATATGATCAAGAGACCCACAAAAGTAGCACCCACCAATCAATTTTCTACATTCACTTATATGTTGTCTACCACAATGTACAGATGAGGGTCATTGTTATATAACTTGGCCTTGACCTCTACCTCTATATGATGAAACTTCTAATCTTCTGCCTCTATAGTTAGAGTAACCACCCCTAGCACTGGACTGTGATAGCATATAATCTCCATATTTTCCTTTATTTATGTTAAAATCACCCATAAACTCAATAGACCCTCTTTTTACTCGTTGCTCTATCCTTTCTTTTTCTAATCTTTCCACCCTGATTGTAACAACTTTTAACTTGGTATAACTTTCAAGATCTGCAATTGTGATCTTACCTTTGATCTCATATCTCAATCCCTTTTCGAACTTTTGACATTTGTCTTTATCAGTGGCCACCATAAAGGATGCATAATGAGATAATTGATTAAATTTTACCTCATATTCAGCTATAGCCATTTGTCTTTGCTTTAAGTTGAAAATTTCCCTTTTTTTTTTATCATCTTTATATACTTATGACATGTAATTGTTATTAAACTTATAAAGAAAATCATCTCATGTAAGCACTGGAGGCTGGACATCACTCCATGGAATGGTTTCCTACCAATCATATGCATCCGCTTGTAATAACAACACTGCATAATCAAACTTTTCTTCTAGTGTGAATTTCATCAAATTCAAAACTTTTCGTGTTCTTTTTAGCCATGTCTTTTGTCACTGATGGATTTGTGGTACCACTGAAGTCAACTGCACCTTATTTTCTTAATTTATCATACCTTCCCTCTCTTTGAATTTCTAGACCCTGCACTGTTGGTTCACCAATTCTATATTGTGGTTGACCATGACATATGTGTTGTGCCTGAGAATGTGTAGGAGATCTAACTCTATCAATAGGTTGATCTCTCAATGGTTGGCATGATGCTTTTATGGAATACAAATCGGCTGACTCCTCTCTCCTTGGTGAGCCATGGGTACTACCATGACTACCCTCTGCTAATGCCCTATAGACATATAAGACTATGTCATATGATAATGCATAATAGTGCAAAAGTCATGTCACATTCATATATATGTCTCTATGGAATCTATCCCTGCTCTGATACCAAAAACTGTAACGACCATCATCCATGTCCGAAAATACATATGCATAAATGTGTTATTCATCATACATATACAATCTAACATACATTTAATGTACATATATGTTAACTAATGTTCAAGGCTAGTGACTATAAATTGGTTCCTATCTAGATGTTTGTACATGACATAATGAGGGAGAGTTGAAATTCAACCGATGACCTGTGGTCCATAAGTCTCTAAGCAAAACTTTATGCATTAAGGTATCCAAACCCTATGCTTTAGAACCTGAAAAACATAATTGCAATTTGGTGAGTTGCGTCTTAATGAATAAAAACAATAATTAGATTCTTATAATGCAACCAAATAAAATATCACCAGGATACATTACAAGTATAACAATTGATATGCAAGTGCAAATGCAATAGATTGATTTTTGTCGTGACCTTGCAAAGCAAACACTGCTCCCTAGAATTCATGTGATTCAAGTGACATTTGATTTTTTTGGTTGGCCAACATATAACAAGTGAATCATTTGGTCAATAACATGTGCCAATAGGGCATATTGGTCCATCTTCCACGTGATTTGAAAGTGTTTGACAAGCATATCATAATGTCCTTTTAGTTCCATATGCAAGTGTTCATAACAATGGTATACCAAGAATCATTAAAAGCATATAATTTTCACTTGACTAGTATTCACATGTAAAATGTAACAAGTATAATCAGATCATAAAATTATCACACATACACATTAAAATCTAATTACGATTTATACTCACCTTTTGATGTGACCTATGGTACGTTTGGCTCTCTCTCTCTAGGGCTTCCTCAAAGTGTTTAGAACCTAACATTAAATACATACATGGTTATAAGTATTTCAAAATCATTATGAATGCTTGGCATGCAATTATGACATGATCCATGCAAGTGGACCTAGTGTTTATGCATATTTTCCTTATGTGGCAGCTTTAGCTGACTACACTCTCATAGAAATAACTCTAGGTATACTTATCCAAATGATTTCATTCTTTTTCCCAAATAAAGTAGACATATAATTCTACATCATACTCAAATTTCATATTAACATAAGACATATAGAAAATGTGGTGAATTTTTGAATTTTGACCTATTTCAATGTCATCTCAGTCTGAGTAAGTCTTACATGGGAATATCTCAAATTGTACAAATAAAATTGCAAAACTAATTATCCAAAAGTTACACAACACAAAAAGGAGCATTTTTTATGTTTTACTCATTGTCCAATTCAGTCTACAAAGTCACCGAAATAAATGATCAATCTCAAGGTGAGTAGACTTTCAACATGGTGACAATCAATCATGATGAAGGGGGCAACATCTCAGCAACCATTCTAAATTTGGCAAAAATATTTTATAGGGTGTAGATAATACATAAATATAAAACTTTTACATTTAACACATCACCAAATTCTGAATCTATGGCTATCAAACTCTTGCAAAGCATAATTGAAAGATAGGTGAGGTTTCATCTGGGTATAGAGTCAGTCAAAATCAATGAACCATATCTCTTTTCACACAATAAATCAATCCAAACTACTTTATAGGTGTTTATAGGGGATATAACCCTACAAATTCAATGTTTTACATTTTGTCTAAATCTGAACATAAGGACATCCAAATATAAGAAAACAAAAAGACTGAGGTGATTTCGGTTGGTTATGAACCAACCCTAATGAAGGAGCCATAACTCCTCACACACACCAAATCAAGCAAAACTGTTTCATATTCATTTATATGGGGCATAAAGCTACAATTTTCATATTTTTTACTTTACCTTATTACTCTTCTAGGGTTATAAAATTATGGGTACAAAATTCTCCTCTAACAATAAAATTGACACAATCAGCTCTTGTTCTCTTGAATTTCAACTTCCATCCAAGAGTTCTACCTCAAATACTCCATAAGTCTCACTAAATATGCATGATTAACATGTCATGAGGGGTTAATTTCATGTGAGAACAAGATAAATTAGCTTACCTATTTTCCCAGAACTAGAAAACCTTAGACTTCTATCTTTGGCAGCTCACTCTTCTCCCTCTCCTTTTTCTTCTTCTTATTCTTTTCTTTCTTTCTTCCTTAGCTCCCTCTTTCTTCTGTTGTACCTAACATCTAAGCTCTGTATTTTGATTCTAAAGGGTCAAAAATTCCACTTGTAGACCTATTGTAATAAGACAAAATCATGGTGTTGCATTCCTCTTTTCTTTTTTAGTCCCTTTTCTTCACTCCTTAAGCACCCCCCCCCCCCTCATCCACCTCCTAATTCTTATATGCTCCTTATACTTTAAAATAAACTCTATAACACCATTATTTATGATGCTATAACATGCACACAACATAAAACAATTTTCCATGCAACTATGCAAATATTACATATATGTTTAAATGTCCCAAATGCAATAATGCATGTGTCATTATCATGCTTATCCAATTCACTTGTCTAAATGGTCATTTATCTAATGCATATGTTCGTGTGGGATTTCAAATCATTTATGCAATGAATATGTTCATGTGATAATGCTAATGAATGTGGATGGAGATGTTACAAATCATGCTTGTGCTTGAGGAATGAGGTACTCCTCAAGTGGAAGAAGTCAATGAAGATGTTGAGGAAACTATTAGGGTTTGGGTTTAAGCTACTTCCAACATTGGGTTTAGTGCACCTACTCTATCTTTCTCTCCCTTTGAGCATAAGGTTCTTAAGTAGGTAGAAGTTTGCTTCTATTGTTAGAATGGTTAAAGTATCCTCCACTTCTCCTCATCGAAAAGTGAACCAGCTCAAGTTACAATTGAAGGATGTAAACCCAACCTTAGACTGGATTATGGAAGGATTGAATTTGTAACCAAGGAGTCCAAGTGCTCAAGAGAAGCAAGTGTTTCACCTAAGAAAAGCTAAGAGGCCAAGAAGCCTACATTACTAGCAAAACCCAAGGAATAAGGAGCATTAAAAGAGCCAAAAGAGTCTGCTAAAATAGATAAATATAAAGAGCCTAAAACACCCTTAGAACCTTAAGAACAAATCCCTAAGTCTCCCTCCAAAACCACTCCTCCTCATGATTCATCTACATAATTATCATTTTTGCATTCAATTTATTTTTTATGTTTCGACATAACTGATGAAGGACAACATCTCTTTTATAATGAAAGGTTACTTGTTTGTTTTCTTTTACTATGAAAAAATGGTTTATATATATGTTCACTTCATTGATCTTAACTTTTTCATTTTTTAAAGGGGAAGAAAAACAAGAGCAATAAGGGAAAAGACAAACTAAGAGAAATATTGGGAGAGAAAAAAAAATCAAGAAAATGTTAGAAAAATGGAGAAAGAATAAGCATATTATAAGGGGACAAAAAATTGATTAAAATAAGAATGAACTAAACTCTCTAAGGAGAGAAATTTAATGAGGAACATGATAACTTAATGCATAACCTTAATAGATTAAGGGGGAGCTAAGATTTGATCATGTAATAAGATGTATCCTTATTGATTTTGAAAGATTATTTTTCATCATCAAAAAGGGGGAGAATGTTGAAGCTCAAGGTTCCAAGTATTATTTTGATGATTACAAATAAGACAAATAGCTAACTTTTGTCCAAGTTATTTGTGTGATATCTTATTGGAACAAAAACTCTTTGAACTATGATGATTAGAAAAGGAATTATGATTGAAAACTCTAAGTGTTAGAGGGTGAAGATTAAAGCAAACTTAGCTTATCAGTTCAATAGGTGTTGCAAACTTTCAAAAGGTATTGTAGAACTCGCAATGGGTATTAAAATATCACAACAACTGTTAGAGAAACACTCTAGCTTAAGTAAATCTCTTTGGCCCTATCAACAAGCATTGGCCATATTTCTAATAGGCGTTAGACAATTACTGAAACATAACTATGCACATTGAACCTTGATATGGAAGTTGATTTTGACCTCATAACATGCATTGTACTTTCGTAATAGGTGTTGGAAAAGTGCTAAACTATGAGCCCTACACTCTGGACCTCACAACGGGCATTGTAAATTCTCTAATGATGCATACTCAAAGCTCAACAGGCATTAAAGGTATATCCAATAGGCATTGTGAATTTTCTAACAAACATTGAAGCATTTCTACAGTTTTTGAAAAACAAAGCACTAAGTTCATGCTTTCTAAAAAATAAATAATGGGCATTGTTCTTACTCCAACAGGCATTGAGATGAAAAGTAACGACCCATTGTTTATATCCAATAGTCATTGTAGAAAAAGTGAAATAGATAATTGAAAAAGTGAAAGAAGAGCATTAAGCCAACCACTTTTTAATAACTAGTTCCAATAGGCATTTCATTGATGCCAACAACTATTAAAGTCAAAAATTGATTTACTAACCAATTGTTCGTGTTAAGTTAATGATGGTTGATGCCTCAATAACAGGTGTGGAGACTTTTAATGATCATTATTTGTTTATAGTTATAATGTGAAGTGATAGCATTTTTCTAGCAACTAGTTATTTATTCAGGCTATAAAAGGACCAACTCTCAATAGAAATAGATAGAAAATTGTTCCATCAAGTGAGTAATCTATTATGAAAGCTAGTCTCAATTGACAAGGCTATTACATTAAGAATAAAGAGTGATCTAGCATCCAAGAGATATTCATTGATCAAGCTTAAGATTGAACTAAAAGAGCTATCTTCAAAACATAATTTAAGGGATAAATCTCTCAAGAACTGTTACTTAATCACTCACATCAAGCATATATTATGAATGTACTTTGAGCATCTATTCTTGCTTAAGTGAAAAAGTTTTTCCTTCTCCTAGAAATATGATAATCTCTTGATTTGTAATTCAGAGTTGTGAAACAATTTGAAAGTATCTCTTATGAAAAGTTTAAAATAGTCCTTGGAAACTACTTTGGGTTAAAGTTAAATAGTGAACTACTTGTACAAGGTTAATAGAGCCTAAGAATCTACCACTTGTAATAACTTAGTAGTGCCCGAAAACTTACCTTTATAAAGATTATTGATAGCACCTTAAGCTATGTAAATAGTGAAGAATCTAGTGGAGATACTAGATGAGAGGATATAGGCAAGTTATGTTGAACCTCTATAAATCTTATGTATTGATTTTTCATTTCTTTTCGCTTTTGGTTTGAATTAGCATAATTGTCATTGCCCTATTTAAACCACATCCCCCCCCCCCGTTAGGGCACCAAGGGACAATAAATTAGACATATCAGGCATCATAATCATATTAAATGGGAGGAGGGCATGTAATATCAAGTGGGGAGGTCATGCATATTAATCATTAATAGTCATACATAAAAGGACTTGTCATATCCTTTCTGCCACCTATACAAAAAAGACACATGTTAGTTACCATTAAGGAAATAAAACAATGAAGTGATCAAAGTAAAATAGAATTAGGTAAAAGGGCCTCACCAAATCTCTATGTCATGGGAACCAAGGCATGTTTCTAAGTCTCAAAATCACCATCTCAACCTCACATAAATCATAAAATGGTAATAACAATAATAAAAAAAACATAAACACATAAAAGTCATGGAATATGTTATGTCATAATTATTAAATGCAAGTTCGCTTAAAAGAATATTGGTGGCTTAGGGCAAAAATTCTTAACAAGTTGGATCCTAGGGTTTTTTGAACCCTCCTTCATATTGCTCCTAAAGAACTAAACATCTATAACACTACTGTCCATGTCGAGGTTAGGATGTTAGACACAAAGAAACTAATATAAGGCCAAGGATGGATATAAGATAGCAAACACAAAGCACAACATAGTGAGGTCATTAAGAGTGCATCTTTCTCTTCAACCCTGATCACATCTTCATCCCAAAATAAGAAGAGGATGACTATACAGTCTAAGAAGCTTATAACCCTCATTTAGATTAAAACAAATGAAATAAGCAACTAAACATACGCTAAAAGGAAATTGTGAGTTCATGAGGTTACAGGAAGTTATATACCCTTACTCAACCATTACCAAAACTCTTAAAACAGAATGCCCAAGACAATTGAAAGGACAATACATAAAAGAATAAAAGTCACATGCATTAATTTAAAGAAATAAAAACTAAATCCTTAATCTTAGCTTGATATTTGAAGGAATATGAGTCATAGACCCTAAGATCCACCTATTTATACTACCATTTGAACTCCTAAGATAGCCCAAAAGAATTATAAAAGGGAGGAATTTAGTTGGAGAAGAATATCATTTTCATAAACCAACTGGTGGTCTGTACAACCTTTTAAGTAGTATGTACAAACCACTAGAGGTCTACACAGCCCATCAAAACTAGGCTTTCTAAAAGAAAAGAGAAAAAATAAATAAGGAAGAATAAAAAGGGAAGGGGACACTTAGATGCTTTTGGATGTTGCTTTTGCCCTTAGAGGCACTATATTATGATTAATCCTCTACAAGTGCAAAGGTTTGTATGTAAATGAAAGTCACTAAACTTAGAGAACCACCTTGGATCTTAAGTTAGATATGTTAGGGTTTATTTTTTAGGTTTTAAGTGTTTGAGTGTAAATTTTGGTAGAGTAACATTAGTGTTTTTCTAGCCTTTTTTTTTCTCTCTCTCTCTCTTTAAATGAGAGGGTATTTATAAAGGGAGCAGGGTGCACCAAAACTAAGATAGCTTTTGTTGCATTTCATTCATGACCTATAACAAACAAGGGCCATGAATCTTTTAGAATTAGAGTTTCATAGTGGTCCGTGGAGCTAAAATGTTGGTTGTACAACCATGGTGTTTACAAGGGATGAAGTTCTAGAAAGCTCTATTGGCTAGGGTTTGTTACTTGGTTATACAACCAACTAGATGGTTGTATAACTAAGTAAGTTAGCTATATAATGAACTAAACATTGACTGATAAAATTAGGCTTTTAGGCTTTCTAGAATTGGGCTCAGTTTAGGTTTTGATCTATGGCTTCTTCAAGCCTTTATTCTTATTCTTTTGTAAAACCTTTTGCTTTTTAAGGAATAACTCTAATAGTTTTTATCATCAAGCTTTCATCTTAAGGCCTATATCCTGATATTTACAGATTGGTTGAGTGGTGAATGGATGCGACACATACTGTCCACTTGCCTTAGATTGACGAGATCACTTTTAAACTCATTGACTTCACATGCAAGGTAGGCATCAAGTTCTCGAGCATCCCCCTCTCTACTGACATGCACATTTACTTCTTAATGTTATAGCGGGACTACATCAGGGGCATGTTAGGATTCATCCTTGAACTTAAAGGAAAGAATGCCTTTAAACATGACTGGGATGTGTTGTTGTCGACATAGAGGAATTTTAATTAGTAAGCCATTTTGAATATGTTTTGCAGCAGTGGCATACATATATAAGTTCCTTAATTGGCAGTGTCAAAGGTTATCATACCTCAACAGTTGTTGGCGGTTGATAAAGGTATGTGTTATTTAGTTTTACAACCTTTCTCTTCTTTTTCCTCTACTTATTTTTTTATTTCTAATGATCTCTATTGGTAGGCTTAGGCGATCGACCTGGAGCTGATAATGGTAGCACCATCACCCATGCTTCCAACATTAGAATAGCATCAAGTATTTAGAAAAGTCAATTAATGCTAAGGGAGCTCGCCTAAATAGGCTTTAGTTGGACTAGGCATGTTTTCCTTTACATAAGAAGTTAGTTTGTTAGTTTTTGCAATATCCATACTAGCTAAGACACTTACAGTGGTTATTGTCTATTGTAGTTTTGCTTGGATTGAAGGGTTATTTAGGGTTTTTGGAGTAAGAGCTTATAGAGGCTGAAGAACGCTCCTATGAGCATCGACTTCTCATAGGACTATCCATTTACAAGAGGTATGTTAGGGAGTGGGTGCTCCTATAGAAGGAAGGGCTCGATGGGCATCTAGTGCTTAAGGATTAAGCACATGTTCTAGGGTGCCAAACTCAAGGATAGGGAGATTGATAGCACTTTAATAAGGCAACTAGGGGATAACTTGGTGGTTTATACTGATAAATATTACAATTGGATGGAGGCATCTCTACTCAAGGTGATACCAGTACCTGTCATAAGCATTCATTCATACTTACAGTTTAAGGCCCACACTAGGATGGTGCTCATGAGAGGAGCATGGGGCACTCAAGCAAGATCAAATGGAGTGTCATCAAAGCTAGTGCTAATGAAAAAGTGTTGCAAAAAGGCCCAAATAGATGAGACATCAAGTTTTAGAGTCCATGATGGTGGGTAAGTTGGATCCTTTACTAGGTAGCACGGTAAAGACCTATAGTGCTTCCCTCATTGGCTCATTGATGACATTGAAGATGACGCAGTGTGAGCATCAGACTTAGGACCTCAAAATGCAAGCTTGATAATGAAAATCATTGTAATTATTTCGCAAAATGTAAGGTAATTGTAAAAAAATGAAGAATAAAAGGCTTTAGGAAATTTTGAATTGAGCCCTTAAATTGAGCCTAAGCTCACAAGGCCAAAAGTCCAAACCTATAGCATACTTGTTTGGATAAATGGACCAACCTTAAAACCTTAACAAAAAAAGGTTTTAGAACTCAAAAACATAGTGGCCAAGTGGTTTGTATAGCCAAACACATGGTTGTACAAATAAGACCCTAAAACCCTAATATAAAGAAGATTCTAGAATAGGGATACTAGCATTTGGAGGGCTATATAACCAACCTCTTAGCTGTATAGACATCCTTCAAACCCTAATTTCATAACTGTCATGATCTTGTCTGATTATGGGATATGAATGTCATACAACCAAAACTATTTTAAACTCTGGTGCACTCTTCCTCCTCCATAAAGGCCACACCATTTGAAAAAGAAAAGAGAGGCTTAGACAACCTTAGGGAAACTCTATTAAATTCTTACCACAAACATCCCTAAAATAGAAATGGTAACCCTAATTCATTACTAACAAAATCCAAGGTAGATAGGGCTTTTACTCTTCACTTTTGAACATTCCCATAGCATTTTTTTTAAGGATAAGGTTAAAACATTGCATGTCTAATGGCAAAGTAACAACCAATAACATCTAAGGGTCCCCTTATCCCTCTTCTCCTTCCATATTCCTCTTCTTCTTTCTTTCAAAAAACCCTTATCTTAGTAGGTTGTATAGACTTCATGTAGTCTTTATAGACTACTTTATAGGTTGTATAGACAACCAGTTGGTCTGTACAACTCACTTTGACCATGGATAAATTATGAAATTCATCTCTTTACTTATTTAGATTTCCCCACTTTTAGACTTTCTTTTGTGATACTTAAGAGTTATATTAATAAAGTAAGTAGATGTTTTATGACCTTAGAGCCTCTATTCATTCAAATGATGGAATAATGTCCAAGTTTAAAGTTTCTTTTATGATTTTTCATGCTTCAAGACTTTGTATTAATTCATGTTATACCTTATGTTTTGTTGTTATTCTAGCCATGATCAAATGAGGAATTTTCTCATACCTAGGACCATAAGAGTCTCATTATAGTCATTGTTATTTTGGTTGCATCTTCATATGCATCATTAGATATATAGTTTAATCTAGTTTCCACTTAATCAGCATTCTAACCTTTTAAATGGTTAGTGATGTTCATGGATGCTAAGCTCTTTAAGAGTAATAAAGAGAAAGGTCTAATAAGCCTATGATTCCTTTTTGTTATGACTTTTCCCTAAGCCATTAATATCCTCTAAGATGTCAATGCATGTCATGCTTATGATTTCTCATGTTAAATGACTCACATATTTATACTTGTTTGGTATTTTTTATTTTATCATATGACTCATGTCATGTGGAGATGTTTATGATTATGGACTTAAAAACATGCTTAGCTTCCTTAACTTAGAGATATGTTGCATGAGTCTTATTGTCTTTATTTTGGCATTATTACCCCTTTTATGGCTACTAGCCTGTGTGTTTTCTCAAGTGTAGGTAATTATTTGAGTTAGACCATAATGGTGATCTTGATATTCATTATTTAGATTAATTATGTATGATGTGGATGATAGATATGCATGATTCCCCCTCTGCCATGTTGCATGATCCCCCTTTCATTTGATGTGGATTATAATGATGTTTTATATTGATTGATTAGATTACACTAGGAACATGCTTATAGGCGTCAATTGAACTAGTCAATAACATGGTTAAAATGGTATAAGTGAACTAAAGTTGCCCGAAGGCTGGATCCCAACATTTAGGAATTTTGAGGGTGCCTAGCCTCTTCCCCATGCCCAATTTTTGAACTCGATCTCTAATGGGTGAAGATATATTTGTCCTTTTAATTGACTTAGTTATGTTCAAAGTTTACCTTGTTTAGATTCTTATCTCGACTAAAGTCGAATGGCAACTCCACATTCTCTAGGGATGGTACTAATGAATCATCTCACCTTGATCCCTTATTAACCACTACTTGGAATAAAGGGCTTCAATTTGTGTGAGGACTAAAGGATCCCCTATTGATTCCAACACAAAGTACTATTTAAGGTCATTATCACTGTATAACACCCATCCTCTCAATCCCCTATTAATAGATAAAAGGATGAGTCACAAGCAAGATTCTACTTGTTCAAGCAAATCCTAAAGTTGTTGGCGACTCTATAAAGGACACAAGATCACCTTTGTGTTCAATCTTTAGTTTAGTTTTTGCCTTATTAAACTTTATAATTACTTGGTCTAACTACATTCATATAGCCTCCATACTTTACCACATGCACTAAGCTTATCCATAGATAAATCCATAAATTTTCCAAACTTATGACTTAAACTCCATTAGGGCTTAGGAAATTGTAAAGAGGGTTCATCACTCATAAGCCAAGTACTTTTGAGTATATCAAATGGGAGGTTACGATAACCATCCCCCATGCTAGTGGAAGCTATCAATTATAACAACTAAACTCAAACATTTAGCTGCTTGTAGCAACCAATAGCACCTTGGAGTAGGGTGCCCTTTTTGTTTTCATTTCTTTAAAAGAAGGGTTAAAGTCCTTAAAGAACATAGCTAGGATTTCCCCTATGTAAATACCATTGTTACCCTATTCCCTTTTGGTGTAATCACTCCTTTATATAAATATTTATGTATTCCCTTACACCATTATGTAAAGGATTCCCACTTCTTTTATAAACACTTATGTGCATCCCTTGCCTTTCTCACAAAAATGGATTCCCCATTTCTTTGTAATGAGTTTTCTCTTTATATATACCTTTTTTTTTTATTGCTTTAGCTCCTTTGTGTATATGTTCTTATAGGGCTTTGATCCTTTTTTATCTGAGGTGATACCACACATTCTCTTACCTTTGTTAGTTGAAGAATGAGACCCTACCTAAGAAGGAGCATCTAAACCTCATGTGTGAGAGGACTAAGGTTAGAAAGATATTTTACAAATAACATGTGCATTTCATGCATACATGCATTCATAACCCTTATCTTGCAGCCATCATAGCTCTATCTAAACCCTAATGGAAGAGAAAGGGCAATCGACTCACTAACAAAAGTAAGACCCTTAGCCCTGATCTAAAGACTATAACTACTCATGGAACCTATAATATCGATAAAGGTGTTAGAAAAGGTGATGGCCAAGTTTAGTTTAAGATGAAGGATAGGATCATGAAGAAGGTAAACAAGTGCCCCCTAATAAGATTCTAAAGATGAAAGAAACCTTTACTAATAGAACCGATAAGGGAAAGGAACCCATGGAGACACCCTAACCTGAAATAAAAAATGATGATTTATTTAGGATGAAGGAGTACCATGAGAGCAAGATGGCCAAAGAAGTGGGAAGTATTATTATTGCTCTTGATAAACTAGTAAAAGCAAGGAGGAGAATACCCAATTTGATATTTTGCTAAGCAACAAGAAAATATACAAAAGGCTTTGAGAGCCTAAAGTTTAGAGAAAGGAATAGTTATTAAGGAGTTACTTACCTATAATGAGAAACTCTTAGTTAACTTTTGAATGCCCAAGCTTTCAAAGTTTACGAGTACTCAAAACATGAAGAATCATCTTCAATCATATGTCCTAGTTATGAAGGCATCTGGGATACCTATGGATACCATGCTATAACTTTTTGAGTTATCACTAGAGGGATCTATTGAGACATGTATTTCAATAAGCCAAATACTATGAGAAAAGACTAGAAAGAATTGACAGAGGCTTTTGATAACCATTATGCAACATCCTTATCCTCATTCATTAGCATTCTCACATGAACATATTAATTGCATAAATGATTTACAATACCACAATAACATATGTATTAGATAAATGATCATTTATATATGTGAATTGGATAAGCATGGTGATGTCACTTGCACCATTACATTTGGGACACTTGAACATATATGTAATGTTTGTATAGTTGCATGAAAAATTGTCTTATGTTGTGTGCATGTTATAGCATCATAAATAAAGGTGTCTTATAGCTTATTTAAAATTAAAAGGAGCATATAGGGATTAGGAGATGGATGGAGGCCATGAAAGAGTGAAGAAGAGGGATTAAAATAGGAATATTGAACTTCTAACCAATGGTAGTGAACCAACGTGATTTTATCTTATTAGGGTAGGTATATAAATTAAATTTTCATATTTTAGGATCCGATTGGAGAGAAAAAAAAAATGTAAAGGAGTGCAGAAAATAGAAAGGAAGATAGGAAGAAGAAGAAGAAGAAGAAGAAGAAGAAGAAGAAGAAGAAGAATGAGAGGGAAAATAGTGAGCTAGCTTAGAGGAAACACTAAGCTTTTCTAGTTTTGACAAAAGAGGTAAGTGATTTTATCTTCTTCACACATGAAATTCCTCCTTCATAACATGATTAGGAAGAATTATCAAGTAATTTGAGGTAGAGCTCATGTATAGAGGTTAAAGATTAAAAGAAATAAGAGTTGATTGTGTTAGTTTTATTATTAGAGCAAATTTTGTTCCCATGTTTAATAATAATAATAGAAGAAGAACTAGGAAAAGTGTAAAATAAAAAAGTTGTAGTTTTATGCCCCATCTAAATTAATGTAAAACAATTTTGCTTAATTTGGTGTATGTAAGGAGATATGGCTCATTCATTAGGGTTAGTTCACAACCAACTGAAATCTCCTCAGTCTGGTTGTTTTCATATATTTTGATGACCTATATATTGATTTAGACAAAGTAAAAAATATGAAATTTATAGATTTATATCCCCTCTAAATACCTGTAAATCATTTTTGCTTAATTTGTTGTGTGGCAAGAGATATGACCATTGATTGTGACTGACCCTGAACCCAATGAAACCTTATCAATCTTTTAATTCTATTTTTCAAGAACTTGATGGCCATATAATTAGAATTTGATGATGTTTTAAACTTGAAAGTTGTATACTTATGTCTGATCTACATGCCTATACAATATTTTAGCCAAATTTAGCATGGTTGATGAGATATTACCCCTTCATCATGACCAATTATCAATATATTGAAAACCTACTCGCCATAAGATTGGTCATTTGTTTTGGTGACTTTATAGACTGAATTAAACAATTAGTAAAACATGAAAAATGTTTCTTTGTATGTTTTGTAACTTTTGGTAAGTCAGTTTTACAATAGAATGTGTACAATTTGAGAAATATCCAAGAATGTAAGACCTACTAAGACTTAAATGACATTGAAATAGGGCAGAATTCAAAAATTTACCACATTTTTTGTCTTATGTTGGCCTGAAATTTAACTATTTTGTATCGTTATATGCCTAGTTTATTTAAAAAAAAAAAAGAATTAAGTCATTTAGATAAGTATATCTAGAGTTATTACTACGAGAGTATAGCAAGGTCAGCTACCATATAAGAAAAATATGTGTAAACACTAGGTCCACTTGCATGGATCATGTCATAGTTGCATACCAAGTATTTATAATTATTTTGACATACTTATAACCACGTGTGTATCAAATGTTAGGATCTCAACACTTTGAGGAATCCCTAGAGAGAGAACCAAACCTACCATAAAGGTTGCTCACATCAAAAGGTGAGTAAAAACCATAATTAGATTCTAATGTGTATGTGTGAAAATTTTATGATATCATTATGTTATATTACATGTAGATGTGATTGAATTGTTACATTTTACATGTGAATACAAGTCAAGTGAGAATTTTATACTCTTAATGATTAATCTGTATACCATTGCGAATGAACACTTGCATATGGAACTAAAAGGATGTTGTGACCAGCTTGTCAAACACTTGCAAATCACTTGAAAAAAGGACCAGTATGTCTTATTGGCACATGTTATTGATCAGATGATTCACTTGTTATATGTTGGCCAGTAAAATCAGATGTCACTTAAATCACATGAATTCTCAGGAATAGTGTTTGCCTTATAAGGTCACGATAAAAATCAATCTATTGCATTTGCACTTGCATAATCAATTCTTATACTTGTAATGTATTCTGATGATATTTGATTGTTAGCTATGCCATAAGAATCTATTATTATTTTTATTCATTGAGTTGTGACTCACCAAATCGTAATTATGTTTTTCAGATACTAAAATATAGGGTTTGGATACTTTGGTGCATAGAGTTTTGCATAGAGATACATGGACCACCGGTCATTAGCTCAATTCCAACTCTTTTTCTCATTGTGTCATGTAAATATATCTAAATAGGAACTAGTTTATGGTCATTAGCCTTAAACATTAGTTAACATATATGTACATTACATATGTATTGGATTATGTATATACGATGAATCAACCTTAATGCATATGTAATTTTGGACGTTAATGCAATGATTAGTAAATGAAAATGGTCATTACACATTATGCTTTTAACTCAAATTTAGAGGTCACCTTGTAAGATCTGGAGTCCTTAAAATAAAAATCTGAAGAACGTTTTAATGATTATATAAGAAGGTGGAAGAAAACAACCTTTGAGGCAACTACTAAGCTAACTAAAAGAGTTTACGTCCAAATGATTGTTAAGGGAACATTACCAATTATTGGCAATAGAATTAGGGGTATGTTAGTACAAAATTTTAAGGATCCTAAAGATGAAGGACTGAGAGCTCTAGGAAGTCATGGCCTAGTTTGTGAATCTTTATGCTAACTTGTAATCGCCCACAATCGAGGATCTCAAGGAGGAGGGGTCATCTGAGGATAAAAAGGGTTAGTCCTGTTGTTATCTATCCCTTTTTATGCTTTTTCTATTATTCTAGTTGTAGTAGGTATAGGAATATTGATGCATTTATTAGATTGTAGAATAGCACTAAAGTGTGATTTGCCCTCTTTTACTTTGGTACATTGGATGTTTAGGGAATTTTGGGCCTTAATGCCCTAATTTTGTTACCTTGGTACATTGGATATTTAAGTTGATGATGTAACTATTAACTTTAATTTTCATACTCAAGTGCTTAAAATAGGTTTAAATAGAGCTATGTATTAGGATGTAAATAGAGGCCTTTGTAATTTTTTCAATCTAAGTAGTCTGTACATACCAACCACTCATTTGTATGGATAACTTGTTGTCTATATAGATGACTTGACAAAGCTATGCAAATAACTTTACTATTTACAACTATTTAGCATTATTCACATTCTCTATTCTTTTTAAAACCCCTCACCTTAATTTTTATGCCCCATTTGCTACTTTTTGCTTTTCGACCATGGTTAAAGCATTTTTAAAATCTTTTCATGCTCCAATTAGTCAAGTCTTCCCTATATAGGTTTTAAGGCCTTTTACTACCTTTCATCCGTCAAACTCCATATTAACATTCTTCGGGTAGCCTATGATTATTAGAACCCATCTACCCATTCTTGTCATTTTAAAAAAGTGGAGGTTTATCCTCTTCTTAAGGAATTTGGAGCCATTTTAGACTGTTGCATCATTAGCTTTGATAAAATTGCATTATCATGCTTGGGCTACCCACATGTTTACAAAATGATGGAATTGTTTAACTTACCCTACAATGAGGTGCCCCTATATAATGTGGGAGAGGATAAGATGTCATTATCCCTTTTGCTCACCTTCTACCCTCGAATGAATGATGCTAAGGTCGGCCATGGCCACATCTTGATGGCCATCTTGATAAGAGAGTTTTTGCTTTATAGGGGTAATGGTGGGATTGACCTTTAGGATTTATAGCTCATAGAGGAGATCAAGTTAGGTAAAACCCCACTTCCTATGATCTTTGGTGAGACTATTATGGGATTAGACATGATTGCCCTAAGTGATAGTGAGTCTTTCTTAGGAACTCTGCTACTTTTTTAGGTGTGTTCCCCTTGCAGCATTTTGCTACCATTTTTATTGTTGGCCTTAGTGCACCAAGAAGGGGGGTTAAATTGGCAAGAGATTAAAAAATTTTAGAGGATGGGTAAAGAGATTAGATGAATAAAAAAGGGGTGGAGAAATAGTACGCAAGATGTTTATAGTGGTTTAGGTGTTGACAAACCCTATGTCCACTCCCCAATTCTTCACAATTGAGTATTTCACTTAACAAAGATGATGTTTTCAAGCTCACACCCAACTTGTACAATTTGGGTTTTATGACTCACACACAACCCTTATAATTTTGTGTTTTTAGGCTCAAATAAAACCTCGCTCAACTTTTTTGAATAGGATCACACTTTAACCTAATACAAAGTTTTTGAAGCTAAGCTAACTCTCAACCTAATTACAAAGGTGTTTAATGCTAACACCAAATAATCAATAAGAATGAGAAGAATGAGTAGCAAATTTGTAATAATTTGGTTACAATAAATGAAATTCTCTTGTATTTACATTTTTTTGGTGGAGTATTTATAGCCAACATCCACCAAAGAGACGTTACTCACAAACTATCCCTAAATCTCTAAGGGAAGCTAGGCAATTTTAACATTAAATGCCTGTCAGACAAAGGTCATGGTCATGACTAGCATTTCATGGTCATAATTTTTCAATTTATGCTGGGAAGCCCAAAATCATGGTAAAGAACCTCGTTTTGTGTCTAATGGCTAGTTCACATGTCCTTCACCCATTGGTCACTCAAGAAATATAATCATTGTGTTTGACCGACCAACTAACCAAAAGTTGCGGTCATAATTTAATTCCTTCTCGGGCGCGACTGACACCGCAAATTCTACTGTTTTATGAGGAGACAAAACTTTCTTGAGTCACAATCACCACAGATGCTTCACCTTCATGATTTTTGATATTCTAATAGTTGCCTTCGAAACTTGGCATGATTTGGTTGTAGACTTGGTTCCCTTTAATTCGTTATGAAATTTGCAATCGCGACTTTGAATGTGAACACCATCACGAATCTCTATATAAGTCAATCAAACTACCCTTAGCTAAATCGTAGCTATAAATTCGTCTGCAAATTCTTCTGGCCTAACTCCATCCATCCTAGTAATAAGGTCGTGATCACGAATTATAGGTTCCTGACTGTGAATTTAAATGGCTTCCTTAAAGTTAGAGATTTAGCTTCCATTCAACTTCCAATGAGAAAATAACTTATATACTACAAAACAACACTTAAAGAATGCATTAGAACTAATCAATCTCCATTGTCAAGATCAAAGAGGCTTATGACTTAAGTTTGACCAACCTAGTTCAACAATCTCCCCCTTTTTTATTTTAACAACTTATATTGATTTTTCTTAAAGAAAATGAATTGTATGAGTGTGAAATTGGGATGGTCAATGATTTTTAACAAACTTGTTGATCAAATATTCAAAGAATTGTAAGTTTATTTAAAAAAAAAAAAAAGAATGCTCTTATTGTTATGTCTCCCCTTTAACTTATGCTTCCCCTTATGCCTATTACTATTATGTCCCCCTTTGGCAAGATCAAAAAGAGGGTAAAGTGAAAAGATTGAATGAGGTGCATAAATTGAGATGGAATAAATAAGTATAAGATCAAATGAATATGGATCAATCAATCAAATAAGTGTAAGAATTAAATAGGAGCAATCACATAACATATGGATCAATCAATTTGCAAAGGATAAATTTATTTGAAACTATGGGATCACAATCTTTACATAGACAAAGAAATAAAGGAAACAACAAGGGAAAAACTAAAAAGTTAAGAACAAGCTAAAAAATTGGAGAACTATCATCGTCTCTACAAGATAACAACTAGTTTGAATTGGTTTGTTCTTAATGAGACAGAAGCGAAAAGTTAGATCCTTTTGGGATACTTTCTTGTTACCATCACCTCTTGCACTAACAAATAAGGAGATGATATAATGAAGTAGCCAAAAGAGTAGGGTACAAATGTATTTGGCTAGGCAGATCTTACGGTCATGTTTGGTCTCGATAGAAATCTCAGACCAAAACTCAAAGCAGATAATGTCAAGGGTGGAGATGATGAATGAAATGTCATCCCTGAATTAAAGGTTAAAAAGATTTGAAAGTTGCTCAAAGGTAATGTAAAAAGGATCCCTAAAGGCTTAGAATACTAACCCATATTATCCAGCATATGATTTTGCTCTCCGACTCAAAGTCACAATGCATATAAACTCTTGCACTATCTCCTCATATTCGGGCTCATCATGGAAAGTGAATCCATTCCACCCCAAATTTGATAGATAGGCATAGATTTCATCCTTGATTCCAAAGGACTCAAGGAGAAATGTGGAGGGAATCTTGTTTGGTTGGATTATCTTTAAGGAATTTGCCTTGTATCGATCTTTCTCCTCCTTCGTGATTCCTTTTATCATGCGTAGATTAGAAGGATCAGATAGCTAAGCTACTACCTTTCCCTTCTCTGCTTTTGAGGCTTTCTTCAAGGCCATTATAGATGGAAGAGAGTTTGAAGAAGATTTAGAGATTAAGAATGAAAAGGGAAGAAGCCTTTTAGCAAATATAAGTTAAAACACTATTTCAAGGGTTTAAATAGGCCAGGAATAGGTGTGAAAATGGTAAAAAAATTGTCAAAACTTTATTTAATGAAGGATTATAAATAGTTGGTAGTCCAATCAGTTAAATACATGGTAATTACTTAAATTTGTGATCGCTAATTATCAAATCTCTAAGTAATGGATAAAAAATCCTTGGGAAAAGGCATGGTCAGCTATCAAAACATTTTAAATTTGAATAAATTCATGATGGGGAAAGAAAGTAGCGACTATGAATTGATGGTTGACAGATAGATTGACAAGTACCTATAAATTGCAACCATGAATCAAGGAGTAGCGATTGTAAATTACAAGGAAAGAAAGATGACTAAGAAAAGATAGGATTTGACTATCTAAGATGTGATCTACTTAATGTATTGATGCTTAATTCATGCAAATTGGCATAGAGAAACACAATTGCACATAGAATTAAGACATCCAAAGAGATAAATAATACATACATCACACATAGCAATCAATCAATAAAGAATAATGCATCACACAAAGTATTCTAATAAGATCCAAATTTCACTTCAGGGAGCTTCCATCAAGCATTCCCAATTCTCTCTTAATGAAGTTCATCCTTTCTTCATTGATAGGTATAGTGAAAATATTTGTAAGTTGATAGTTAGTGTCTATAAATTCCAACACTACATCACCATTTTGGACATGATCTCTAAGAAAATGATGCTTAATATCTAAATTTTTGCTCTTAGAATGTTGGATGGGATTCTTTGAAAGATTTATTGCACTAGTGTTGTCACATTTGATGGGAATGTCATTAATAACTTTGCCATAATCCTTGAATTGTTGTTTCATCCAAAGGACTTGGGTGCAACAATAACCTGCAGCTACATATTCAACTTCAGCGATGGATAAGGCAACCGAAACTTGCTTCTTACTAAACCAAGGCACTAAGCATTCTCCTATGAATTGGCAAGTTCCTAAAGTACTCTTTCTATCTAGAAGACTACCAGCATAATTTACATCTGAATAACCTATAAGACAAAATGATGAATCTCTAAGATACCATAAATCTAGATGTAATGTCCATGTAAATATTTAAAAATCCTTTTAACAACATTAAAATGAGATTCTTTAGGGCAAGATTGAAATTTAGCACACATGCATACATTAAACATTATATCAGGTCTATAAGTGGTAAGATAGAGTACAAAACCAATCATACCCCGATATCTCTTCTCATCAACTGACTTACCTGATTCATCCTTGTCTAACTTGATGGTAGCACTCATTGGTGTCTTTGCTACTTTGCATCCTTCCATGCCGAATTTCTTGAGTATGTCCTTTGTGCATTTGGCTTGGTTGATGAAGATCCCTTCTTTAGTTTGCTTGATTTGCAGGCCAAGGAAAAATTTGAGCTCTCTCATCATGCTCATTTCAAATTCCCTATCATACACTTAGTAAAATCCTTACAAAGAGATTCATTAGTAGCACCAAAAATAATGTCATCAATATATATTTACACTATTAGTGTATCATGATTACGCCTTTTAACAAACAAAGTTATGTGAACCTTTCTCTTTTCAAAATAATTTTGCAAAAGAAAAGAACTAAGCCTTTCATACCAAGCTCTTAAAGCTGCTTTCAAACCATACAAGGCTCTATTCAATTTAAAAACATAATTTGAAAATATATGAGATTTAAAACTAAGAGGTTGTTCAATATAAACTTCCTCCTCAATGACACCATTTAAAAATGCACTCTTAACATCCATTTGAAAAAGTTTGAAATTCAAGCAACATGCATATGCTAAAAGAATCCTAATGGCATCTAATCTTACTACGGGGCATAAGTTTCATCATAGTCAATACCTTCCTCTTGATTGTAACCCTTAGAAACCAACCTAGCCTTGTTTCTAATGATGAATCCTTGTTCATCTAACTTATTCCTAAACACCCATTTGCAACCTACAATAAGGTGTTCCTTAGGCCTAAGATCAAGTTCCCACATATTTCTCAAATTTGTTGAGTTCCTCTTACATAGCAATCATCTAACTCTCATCATCAAAAGCCTCATCAATAAATTTTGGCTCAAATTGAGAAACAAAAGCAAGATTATTATTTAAAGTATTGAGTTGAGATCTAGTACTTACACCCTTGGATGTATCACCAATGATTAGGTCCTTAGGATGATGCTTGGAGAATCTCCAATCCTTGGGAAGTTCTCAATTTAGTGTTTTCACTTATTGATATTGAGGTTCCTTATCTTTTTTTGATGATTTGTTTTCAACATGATCCTTATCCAACCCTCTTATAGTAGGTTTCAATTCCAATTTCTCAAAATCACCTATAATATTATTAATAAGAGAACCCTTCCCAAGATCAAGCTTACTAGATTCATCAAAAACAATATTCATGGACTTTTCAACAACCATTAAACTCTTATTAAAAACCCTATAAGTTTTGCTAGTGGTGGAATAACCTAGGAAAATACCTTCATTTGTTTTTAATCAAATTTTCCAAGATTATCCTTGGTATTTAAGATATAGCACTTACATCCAAATACTTTTAGGTATGATAACTTAGGCTTTATACCATTCCAAAGCTCATAAGAAGTTTTGTTAAGAATGGGTCTTTTGAAAACACAATTTGCAATGTAACATGAAGTATTGATAGCTTCGGGCCAAAAGTAATTAGGCAATGAAAACTCATTGAGTATAGTTCTAGTCATCTCCCCTAGTGTCCTATTTTTCCTCTCTACAACACCATTTTGTTTTAGTGTTCTAAGAGTTGAAAATTTATGGAAAATCTCATTCTCTATGCAATAAGATTCAAAAGATTCATTTGGAAATCCTTTTCCATGGTCACTTTTTATAGAAGAAATGAAGTAACCCTTTTCATTTTGAACTCTTTTTGCAAAACTTTTAAAGGCATCGAAAGTATCATACTTATGAGCTAGAAAGGAAACCTACGTAAACCTAGAGTAGTCATCAACTAGGACAAGTGAATAATGTTTTCCACCTAAACTAGCACTCTTAGTAGGTCTTATCAAGTCCATATGAATAAGTTGAAGAGGTCTAGATGTACTTACAATGTTTTTTACTTTGAAACAAGATTTTTGTTGTTTTCCCATTAGGCATGGACCACATGTCTTGTCTCTAGAGAACTTTGACTTAGGAAGACCTTCCACTAGCTTTCCTTTTAATAAGCTTTGTAATAGCTCCATGTTATCATGTCCAAGTCTTTTATGCCAAAGCCAAACTTCATTTCTAAGAGACACAAGACACTTAAAGGATTGGTTAGCCAAATTGTCTAAGTCAATTAGGTAGGTATTATCATTCTTTTCACCCTTGAAAACTACCTTTTTATCCACCAAAGTGGTAACACGACATTCTCTAGGGTTAAAGGTGACTTTATTACCCTTATCACTTAATTGACTTACACTAAGTAAATTATGTTGTAAGCCATCCATAAGTAAAACATCATTAATAAGAGAACAATCATTCTTACCAATGGTGCCAATGCCAATTACCTTACCCTTAGCATTGTTTCCAAATGTGACATTGCCACCCTCTTTTACTTTTAGGGATATGAATAGCTTATTATTGCCCATCATGTGCTTTGAGCATCCTCTATCCACATTTCAATCATTTGCTTCATTAATAGCTGTCAAACAATCCTACACAACATAAGTAAATCATTTTTATTTTGGTAACCAAGCATACTTGGGTCCTAGGGGATTAGGCTTAGAAAGATCCTCTAACTTGATATGAGCCTTCCTAATGAAACAATGAATGTTGATGTGACCAAACTTTATGCAATAGTGGCATTGGAGTTTAGACTTCTGAGTCTTTTTCCTATATATGGCATTGGTATGATTGGGGGATTTTCTCATACCATGATGATGTGAATGTGAGATTGAGTATGAATGAATAAGTGTAGAAGTAAATTTTTTTGTGTGTGTTTAGGTAAGCATGTTTTTCATTGTAAATGTATGTATGATTAATCTTCTTAGGAGCAGGTTTTGAGCCTTGTTGCACCTTTCCCTTACCCTTGGGCAATGCTGGTTTAGTGCATTGAGCACTTTTCCTTCTAACTACCTTAATGCTAGATGTTTGAAGTGTTTAGGCTCTAATGAATGTTGTTGGTGAAGATGTCGATAAAGAGGCTCCATTGAAGCCTACACCATGCTTAACGAAAGAAGGTCTTTGTGATACAATAAGTGTATTCAAAGCTTTATTTCCCTTGTGGAACATAGATATAAAGTTTCTAAGCTCAATCACTTCACCTTTTAAGAAGTCATTTTCCTTTCTCAAGGAGGTTAAGGATTAAGAAGAGTTTGAGAGACTCTCAATAGATTTGTTGAGTTCTTCATTTGAAGTTCTTAATTCACTTACAAGACTATTCAAGGATTTGAACTTATCCTCTAGTTTGGAGCATTTCTTATTGTAAGATTTCATTTGTGACTTATATTTGTCATATTTCAAAGTGACAGCTTCTAAAAGCTCATCATCTACATCATCTAACTCATCATATTCATTATAGGAATAGAGAGAAGGACTTACCTCATTTGATGAATTATTTTGTGCCATAAAGCATAAGTTAGCAACTTCCTCCTCTTCATCTTCTTCACTTGAGCTATTATCCCAACTGACTTTGAAGCTTGTCCTCTTCTCCTTGTCCCCTTTCTTTTTTTTCTTCTTCGATCTAAGGTAGTCATACCTGATTTGGCCTTATTTGCCACATTCATAGCATGTAATATCAACTAATCGTTCCTTGGGGTTTAGAGTTGCTTTCTTAAAGCTTTTTCTTTTTTTTTTTTTCTCTTAATCAACTTTTTTGATCTTCTTGATAGCATGGATAACTCCTCTTCTTCTTTGTTACTTTCCTCTTCACTTGAGCCCACTTTAACTTCCTTTTCCTTAGATGAAGATTTGAGAGCCAAGGTTATTTTCTTTTATTTTTTTATTTTATCACCTTATGCTCTCATCTTCTTCATTTCTTCATCTTTCTTCAAGGCTAGCTTATGAGTTAGAAGCTTGCTTATTAGAACATCAATTGGCACCTTTCTTATCTCCAAATTTGATTCTTGGATATTATAAACCCTGGCACTAAACTTTTTAAAAGGTAAAGACTTAAGAATTTTTGAATTTACCTCATGATTGGTGAGAATTCTGCCAGACTTTTTCATGTTTGTGATAATTGCAAGAAGCCTATTCATCATATCTATGATGCTTTCACTCTCTTTCATCATGAACAACTCCCATTCAGTCAATACATTTCAAGCCTGTTGGATTTCACCAAAGTGGTGCCTTCATGGTAGTTCTCCAAGGCCTTCCAAATCCCATAAGCTGTAAGAAAATGTTGGACCCTTCCAATTTCTTCCATCGAGCGAGAACTTAGAAGGATTGTCATAGCTCTCATGTTTCTTCCATTGGACCTTCTATGAGCTTCAACCCACTCTTCTTTTGGAATTAATTCTTCACTTCCATCCACCACCTTAGTAGGTGGCTTCAATTCTTTAGCTACAATATCCCAGAGATCTACCACATCACTATCCAAGTAGATTTCCATCCTGTACTTCCAATGAGTATAGTCTTCTCCACCAAAGTATGGTTTAAGATGGATGTAGATTCCTTCATGTGTCATGATCTTTTTTCACATAATTAAGCTTTAAAGTGAGACAGGGCTCTAATACCACTTTTTGGCCTTAGTGCAAAGGAGGGTTGAATTAGTAGGAGATTAAAAAATTTTAGAGGAAGGGTAAGAAGATTAGATGAATAAGAAGGGGTAGAGAAAATAGTACACAAGATGTTTATAGTGGTTCGCATGTTAACAAACCCTACATCCACTCCCCAATTCTTCATAATTGGGTATTTCACTCAACTAAAATGGTGTTTCCAAACTCACACTTAACTTGTACAATTTATGTTTTATGGCTCACACACTACTGTTAGAATTTTATGTTTTTTGGCTAACACAAAACCTCACTCAAGTGTTTTAAACAGGCTCACACTTTAACCTAATACAGAGTTTTGAAAGCTAGGCTAACTCTCAACTTAATTATAAAGGTATTTAATGCTAACACCAAACAATCAATAAGAATGAGAAGAATGAGTAGCAAATTTGCAAGAGTTTGGTTAAATAAATGAAATTCTCTTACATTTACATATATTTAGTGGAGTATTTACACCAACATCTACCAAAGAGATGTTACTCATAAACTATCCCTAAATCTCTAAGGGAAGCTAGGTAGTTTTTACATTAAATGCCTGTTAGACAAAATTCACGATCGTGACTGGCATTTCGTCGTCGCGATTTTCCAATTTGTGTTGAAAAGCTTGAAATCACTGTAAAGAACGTCGTTCTGTGTCTAACGGCTAGTCGACATGTCCTTCACCCATTGGTCACTCAAGAAATAAAGTTGTTATGTTTGATCAACTAACCAAAAGTCGCGATAGCGATTTAATTCCCTCTTAGGCATGACAGACACCGCAAGTTCTTTTGTTTGGTAAGGAGACAACACTTTCTTGAGTCGCAGTCAAAACAGATGCTTCATCCTTACAATTTTTGATATTCCAATAATTTCCTTAGACACTTGGCATGATTTTGGTTGCAGACTTGGTTCCCTCCAATTAGCTATGAAATTTGCGATCACGACTTTGAACGTGAGCACCACCCCAAATCTTTTTATAAGTCAATCAAGCTACCCTCAACTAAATCACAGCTGTGAATTCATTCACAAATTCTTCTAGTTTAACTCCATCCATCTTTGTAGTAAAGTCGCAGTTACGAATTACAAGTTCCTAACTGTAAATTTGGATGTGTTCCTCAAAGTTAGAGATTTAGCCTTCTATCTAATTTCCAATGAAAAACTAACTTATATACTGTAAAATAACACTTAAAGAAAGCATTAGAACTAATCAATCTCCATTGTCAAGATTAAAAAAGGCTTATGACCTAGGTTTGACCAACCTAGTCCAACATTTTTCATATTCTTTTTTATTTTTATTCTTATTTGTTTCTTCATCCTAACTTTTTCTTGGACTACCCTATGGGTTTTCAATCTAGTAGGCGGCGCATTTTTGCTTAGGTCGCCCTTTCGAGTTTTTAGCCTAATGAGCCTTTTATTTTTTTTGTTTTTTTCTTTTTTTTCTTTTGTTCTTTTATTTTCTTTCTTTTTTTAAATTCAATTGTAAGAGAGGTTAGGCCTAATAGAGGCTCCTACTATGGGTACAACCAATATTTTTTTAGCATCATTTAAATTATTGCCTGTCAAGACTTACATCTACTGAGGTTAAGTTAGTTGAATGGCTATTCAACATATCTAATTGTGACATCCATTGGACCTACCTATGGTGGAGATTAAGTGGAGTTACCTTAAGGACATATGAAGAAAGTGTTATCATTCCTGCTTTGACATCTAGCACATTTTATGATCCTTCCTGAGTCTGTTGATAATTTTGGGCTACATAGGACACACTCGATTTCCTCCATTCCTTTGTGGACGGACCACTCATGCAATGTTTCTTGGATAAGGCGGAGACCACATGGGTTGATTGCTACATCTATCTTTTTTTCACTATTGGAACTTCCACCTTAGTTGATATTAATCTCGAGGCTTAGTTGCATAATAGTTAGAGGCTTAGGACTTTAGCATCTCAAAAATGTTTAAAATAATAAGTGCACATATTTAGGAAAAGAACTTTATTTAATTTGACAAAAGATTACTTACACTATGAAATTGCATTTCCTTTTAGCACTACACTTGCCATAAACCATCCCATTTTGCATATTGAACATTAATTTCATGCATGCTTTCAGCTTTTATTAATGGCACATTAAAGTATCCCATTATCTTGGTTAATATCTTAGTTATGTTGTCTCCCTATTCTTTATCTCTTATCTTTTACGGTCGCCTTAATATTGTCCTCTTTCGTAGCGAAGTTCTTTTATTAACTTTTCCTTACTTGTCGTTAGCACTCTCCTACCTTTTACTTTTTTCTTTTTCTTTTTTCTTTTCTACTTTCTTTTTCTTTTTTCTTTTTTTTTTTTTTGCCTTTTTTATTTTTGCCCTAACTTTTGTTAAGGCCCCTTTTGAGTTTTTGACTTATCAGGCTTTTTTTTTTTCAATCACCTCACATGAAATACCTCTTCAATCTATTTAGGTTTATTGGTTTGGAGAACCCATTTCCATCCAGGTCTAATAATTTCACATCATTGTTTGAGTATATTTACTTAATCACATGGGGATCTTCCTAATTCAGCTTGAATTTTCCCCTTAGAACCTAAGCTTGAGGCCACCTTTAACACCAAGTCACCATATGAGTATTAGATTTTATGTCCTTAAGATGTTAGTCTAATAATGGGAAACTACTTGAATAATTTCCTAAAGTGTAAGGGACACATTGCACAAGAAAGGTGCAAAGGCTTGGAAAAAGCCTTGAATCAAACTCGCCTACCATCAAACCAATGCTTTTAAAACCATTTAGGAGAGTAAACTATTAGTTGTACAACCACCATAGATGGTTGTATAGCCAACTTTAGAGGTCTGTAAAACCATTCTCTTAGCTATACAAACATCTCTTAAAACCTAGCAAAGAGAATGTTTTAGAACACTTGGCAGTCAACCCTTAAAGGGTTGTACAACAAACCCTAAGTTTGTACAACCATCTTATTAGCTATATAGATAACTTACACACTCAATTCTCTAGAATTTTCCTTTTTCTTATTTGTGAGAGGTCCAGGATAGGGTGTAATCTTAGTCGTTAAGCTCAATTACATCCTTCCTAGCTCTATAAATACCCTCTTATTGAAAAAGAGAGAAGAGACTTGGAAACCTCAAAGAAACTTTGCTAAAACCACTCCATGACCCTAAAATCTCACCTTTGCACAAAAAAATACAAATCCTAATACCTATACAATGGAATTCAATGTAGAAACTAAGCATTAGCATAATAATTTGCATTTTTTTCCATAGCATTTAGAGGATTCTTCTCATACTAAAGTGCCTCTAAAGGCTAAAAACACTTAAAAGGACATCTAAGGACTAATCTCCCTTCCCCTATCTTCTTTCCTCTTTTCTCCTTCTTTTCCTAAAAGTTGTAATCTCAGAGGTCTGTATAGATTTTCTTTATGTTGTATAGTCATTTAAAAGGGCTACACAAACCACTAGTTGCTTTATACACCCTCTTTCATAGCTCATAACAACCTTCTTCCATCTTTGTTTTCAGCTTTCCTTGTAAGTTTGTTTGGTCCCTTATGGATCTTTATGTGTTTTTGTAATAAGAATAGGGTAGGTTGCAATGCCTTTGACCTCATTCCTTCATCTTAGAGGCAATGCTTAATCCTAAATATGTATTTAGATGTGTCATATCTCTTGACTTTTATATTTTTTTATCTCTTTTCTTATGAGTTTTATATTGCATTCATAGGAATATGATAAGAGGAGGTGTTAGCACCCTATGATCATTAGATTTTTCTTCATTTTAGTAGTGACTTATGTTGATTTTGGATGTTTGTGTGCCTTAGTTTTCAACATCATGAAAGAGGATAACTAGCTAACTGGTTTGTTCATCTTTTTCTCTACTTCATTTTGGCGGTTACATTTTTAAATGAAAGAGGGCTTGTTGCCCTAGGATCATATTTCTTGTCTTTTTATCATATGTTGATGTCAATACGCAAGTTCTAGCCATGTTGGCATTACAAAATAAGAAGTCTTAAGGCCTTTATAACCCATATATGAGCATTTTGATTTCGAGGGTTATGCTTAAACTAGTGAAATCTTGCTTGGAACTTTAACGTTTGATCGATCAATAGACAATCAAGAGAATGGAGGGTTATATATTTATACAACCCTAAGCAATAGCAAATGTCTTGCATTACTGAAGGATCCTTAATAAGGCCTCTCATGAAGTATATACCTTTTTCTAAAGTCTAGGTTGGTCAATAAGGGACCAAGATGGGACAATACATTGCTATTATCCTTAATTAAAATAAAGTTACCACCTAACTTTGGTCAGGATAAGAATACGGGCAAGAACAAATTTTGAGCCTACCTAGTTCATTTAGAAGGTTGAATCCATCTTCACCCCATTAAAGATCAAGTTCAGGAATTAGGTATAATGTGGAGAATAGGTTAAGCACCACCACATCACCCAAATTTAGGGATTTAGCTGTCAAACATCTTTCATTCACAATTACGATTTTAACCTTATTATTGATTAATATGATTATCGATCCTAAAAGTATTCATCTAACACATCATATCAAGCATGTCATCTTTAAATCATTACACATGCACCATAAAGATGGGGGTACAACCACATCTCAACATCCCTTGGAATACTACTAACCATCAAAGAGGTTAGGATATTAAAATGGTCAAAGGAAGAACTTTCATATGGCTAATGACATGCACTATTCGTAAAACATAAAAGATAACAAAAATAAGGGCCATGAAGTATCAAACTTTCTCCTATAGTTCGACGAAGTGATCTCCGCTAAAAAAGGTGGAAGGAATGAAAAAGCTATAGAACTAGCCACTCCCTCCATAGCGATAATGATTAGAACATGCAAAACAAATTATTAGCACCATAAACGTTAAGATGCAATGAATTTATAAGATCATTAGGAGTCCCAAACCCTCTCTTAGTCATATCTAAAATTTGTCATGACCCAACTTGGAATGGTGATTGGCATGAGGCTAAGTGTTGTTAACACCACAAGCCTACTTTAGTCATTTAATTACCATCAAGAACCACAAAACTAATAAGACTAAAACATTACTTTATCAGTCAATTCTAAGTATCCATATTATCCATAAATCATATAATAAATAATTTTTTAATGAACACCTAACTAAACTTCACCCTAAAAAAAAATATAAATAGACATAGAATGTAGTCACAATCTAAAAGTTGGAAATCAACTAAGATCCTAAAAAAATATTCATAAATCTAAACTTTTCAAGTGTGGCTTTGGAGAAGAAAGTAAGCCTCACTTTCAATCTAATTCAACCTGCAAAACTATTATTGAAGAAGGGTGAGCTGACTATAGCTCAGTGAGAAATTATATGAGGTAGGGAACATCCTTACCTCTTACATAGCTTTGAACTTAGAGAATAATATTATATTGACTTACCTATCAAATACATAGCAAGCTTCACAAGAATATCATGTAGGAATTAATACACAATATTCATCATATGACGATTCATGGATATAGGTTATGAGTTACAACAACACATATAGAATCACAATATTTTGGGGAAGTCTTAGGCAGAACCTTTCAATAAATATATAGGGCATGTGGCCTTCGTATAGATAAACATAGACATTTACATTTGGGGCACTGTGGATTATTCATCAAATCAATTTCCAATAGGCCAGAAAATATATAATACATATACATATGACCCAAGTGCACCATAAGGGTTCAAGTCCTTGTCTTATCCCATCATAACACAATAGAAACAATCCAATTATCACATCATGAATAGCACATAATTCACAACTCAATGTATCAATTATAAAGATATTCACAAAAGATATATGGTAGCTCCCCAAGTTCTAAGCAACATTTAATTATTCACACAAGTGTAATTATACAAGTAATTTATTGTTATTAAGTTTAATAAACCCATATAATCCTTCACCTGGTTCCAAATACAAAGCAATCTCCTCACTAAGTTTACTAGCCACCAATAATACCATCTAAATCAATATATAAATAAACTAAATAAATATTTATTAATAATGGTTATTCTAAACAAATACTCATTTAATAATCAAGAAACTCAATTAATTTATTTAGTGCCAATTATACATGTCAAATCTAATATACAGCTTACTAATTTAAGTCTAATAAAATCCTAAACTAATAGTTGTGCGAAATTGATCTGTAAAATCGTTAATTTAAATTCTAAGATATACCAACTCAATATTATCTTATAACTAAAATATGAACTAACCATCCCAATAAATCTCTTAATTTTTTAACTATAGCAATCTTACTAATTAATTATTTTTAGGAAATTGTCCCAAACATAACTCTAAACTGAATAATAATTAAATCTAGTATAATAACCTCTACCCATATTACTCCAAAAATTCCGAGAAAACTACATATATATTTAGATATATCCATAATATGATATATAAAATTTGAAACAAATTGAGTTTATTTAGCACCTCAAATAATCTCTAAAGGTGGGTTGTTTTACATCACAGTCTCTACTGTACAATAGATAAACAAAATTATTAAACCTATATTTGATATATTTCAAAAATTCTCAAATTAATATATATCTAATTAGACATATAGTAGATACCTCATATAAATTTTCAGATCAAAATAATATTATTCACTATTTTAAATTAATTATTTTTCCTAATAGCACTGCACAATTTCATTATCAAACAACTTTTGATTCTAATCTTATAAATTCAATTTTCACCATTAGATCACCCTCAAATTTCAATCTATAATACTAGATGTTCAAAACATAAACATATAACAAGATCAAAGGTGAAAGATCTACATAACTTCTGATATAAAATTTTTAATCTACTACTCAAAATTTACTTTCAAAAAATTGTCACAATAATCTAATCTAACTCATTCAAACTTTATACTTTGTTGTAATTGCTCCTCAAGGATATTTTATCTTAGTGATATACCTGATATATAGGTATATAATTATTCATCATAATTAAATTAATACTTTAAATAAATTTTCTAACCTAATTTCAAGTAACACTCTAAATTAAAATCCTAGAGTTCACTTCAATTTAATTCATCAAATTCATTTATTTGAATCCATCCACATCAATTAATTACTGTAGATTGACCATTAATATATCAGGAAAAAAAATTAGAATAGATCTACTTACTTACAAGAAATATAAAAGAACTAGTAGAGACTTGATAATCCTCAATCCTTTAGAATATTTGTTGAAGATCATCACCAAAAATCTCAATCTGCTTATTTATTTATTTTTTTCTTATATGGATGCATAACCACTCTCCTCAAAACCTAAAGTGGCAGCCGCCACTTTGCTTATATATATATATATTTGACATTTAATTAACCTAATCCCTTTGATAAATTACTTAAGTAGCCTTCGATAAATTATCAAACTAATCCCTTTAAACTTTAATCATACTAATATCATCCAATTACATAATATTGACAACTATTTATATTTAAAATATTATAATTACATCATAAATTATTTCATATAATTAATCACAAATTTACTTAAATATAGCCCAATTAAAAATATAAGAATACTCCTATGACCTAAATTAATAGAACTAACTTATAAAAATCAAAGATATTACAATGTAATAGAAATAAAAGAAAGAAACATATAAAAGAAGAATTTTGAGGCATTAGAATTATGAAAAGAAAGCCTTTATCTTAATCCTAGCACTATTTTTAGAAGACTATGGGTTATGAATCTGAAGACCTATCTTGTTCTACTACTAAAGCTCCTAAGACACCTCATAAATGAAGAGAAAACATGAAGAAGAATAAGAAGAAGAAGAAGAGAAAACATAGTGCTCCTCAGTCAAAGTAGGCTATATAGACCAACTAGTGGTTTATACAGCTTACTTAGTGGTTTGCACGAACTACAAATAAGTTTGTATAAACTACTGGGACTAATTTTGCAAAATAAATAGAGAAAAAGAAAAGCAAAAAAGAAAAAGAAGAAGAAATATAAATGTCTTAAATGCTCTTTTTAACTTATCCTGCCTTAAAGGCATTATGGTTTTTGAATAATTCTCTAAATGTAAAGGATGAATGTAAAAGTAAGTGTTTAAACTTGGATTCTACCTTGAATCTTAGAATGGATGGTTTAAGTGTTAGGATTTCTATGTTTGGGAGAGTTATGTAGCAATTTTAATAAAGTAACCTTAAGTCAAAAAAGCCTCTCTCCTCTCCTCTTTAATGAGGGGTATTTATGGAGAGGAAAGGGGAGCACTTGAGTCAAAATAACTCGGTTTGTATCTAGTACTTGTTCTCTAATAGAAAGGATAAAAAAGGGTTATATAAATAGAGATTTTAAATTATTTTTACAGCCAAGAGGTTGGTTGTACGACAATGTAGAAGTCAATAATCAACTATTTTAAAATCTTCTTTCTATTAGGGTTGGAAACTTAGTTGTACAGCCAAGCATGTGGGATGTTCAACTATCCAGAGGTTGTTTAGTGATTTTTAGGTTGGGTTTGCTTTGGTTTATGGGCTTAGTTTGGGTTTGATCCAAGGTTCCTCTTAAGCCCTTGTTTCTTCCTGTTGTAATCTTTCCCCTTCACATTTAGGGATTGATTCAATTGGTTCTCATCATTAGGCTTACATCTTAAAGCCTGAATTCTAATGCTCATAGTTTGGTCCCTACTTTGTAGGGCTTAAAAAATGATATTTAAGAAATAACCATTGAATAAGACACAATAAAGCATTACTAAAGTGTAAATGTCAAAAAGGATATCAAAGGATACGACTTCTTTAGTAGCTCCTTAAGTAGGTACTAAAATTTTTAAATGTCTTAGCAACTTTTTAGCAAGTACTAAGCTCTTACTATTAGCTTTCTAATAGGTACCAGTGTTAATTATTCATTCCCAACAGCTCTCAATTGATACTAGATGTCATATCAATTTTCTAGCAAGTACTATGTTATTTCTAACAACTTTGTCGTAGGTACCAAAGTTGATTATTCATTCCTAGTAGCTCTCAATAGGTACTGAAGGAGGTTTCATACTTCGACAGTTATTCTGGCATGAAACACTAGTTTAGTAGCCCTTATAGCATACCTTGGGGAAAATTTTATGTCACAATAGCACTTCTAGCTTTTCTTAAGAAGAAATTCTACATCTTAGATAGTCATCTTAGTGTGAAGTTGATCTAAGGGTCCTCCTGACATCCACTAGGGGTGAATTTGTATTCATACAATCATTCTAGAGTGAATATGGCTCAAAAACTCTCTTGTCAGTCACTAAGGATAAGCCATCTCTCTTAATAATTATTTTTGCTTGAACTAGATCAAAAGCCCTTCGGGCATTCACTAAGGATGCATCTTAGTGCTTTGGGGTAATTTTATAATTTCTTACAAGGATCGTGGAGTTTAAACTAGGTTTTCTAGTTTTTCAAAGGTCTAAGGGCCATTTGGTCATTTCACTATAGGCCTTTTTTCCTTTTCTTTCTTTTTTCCCTTTTTCTTTTGAGTGGATTTAATGATCTATATAGACAAATAGCTTATATCTACAAACAATTTAATTGGGGGTGCAATGCAGTAGTGTAATTTTCCATAGCAAAGTGGAATTAATTGTCTATACACACAACCCTTATATAAGAGTTGTAGTGGGCACAGTTCTCATTTATGTTATTCCTTTTCATCTCTCTTCTTTATCTCACTACAAATCCTCTAAACTTAGAACTTTAGGTTTTTCTTTATGCAAATTTACCATGTTTGACGATGCGATGTTCAATGCTTTCGCTGACTTCCCAAGAGAGACAATGTCAATGCATTAAGAGCCTTAAAGGCTACTTAGGGCCCCGATTATGTGTTTGCCCTCAAGTGTGTCTTACCTAAGACATGCCTATAAGGCCTTATGATAGGTTGGGATACTCAGTCGTACATGTCTACTCCAATTTAACAAGTACGAATTTTCATGTGGTATATCCCATTTTCTTGTCTTTATTATTATTATTATTATTATTATTATTATTATTATTATTATTATTATTATTATTATTATTATTATTATTATTTCTATTTTTCTTCTTTTTTTCACTTTCGACACTTTTAACTTTTAGGCACAATCCCAAAATTATATTATGCATGCAAACATTAAATTAGTTCTTCAAAGTTAGATCAGGTTGTAGGACACTCACCTTTGAAATTTTTATAATTCATTCATAGGTAGGCCATTAGCCAGTTTACCTTGATTTGCATGTTTTGGTTTGTTTCTTAATCTTGTGCACAAAAATTGCCTAAATTACTTAGCAAAATAATTTTAGGAAATTTAGTTGCATACCTATGAAGCTTGACAATTTATTCTTGAATTCTTTGCCAAAATTATGTTAGAATGTGCTATTGCTTGTGAATTTGATGACTGTAATATGATCACTTGTTATAGTCAAAGTTTTAATTTTTCTTTTGCCTTTTAGTTCTTCATTGTGTCTCACATGTATTTGCACATAAAAAAATAAAATTTATTATTTTTACATAAAACCACACTATTCACATACTTAGAGTTTGTAATCTAATTTTTCTACCTTTTGTTATCTCAGATTGCTTCATTTTTTAAATCCTTTCCTTGGCTTGCATGTATAATCATGATTTCCCATTCTCTATAATGTTGCTTTGGTTTTCACCTTTCTTGTTATAATTGATTTGATTTTCTTTTATACATTTGGCTATGACTATCTTTATCTTTATGCTTGTAATATAATTTTAATTTCTCTTATTTATTTACAAGGTGATGTCTCCTTCAGCAAAGGGAGCAGGGCTGTTACATTAATTATGATCTAATTCAAGCGATTGCCTCAGCACATGATCATGCAACTAAAGGAGACCAAGCTTTTGCCCTTCTTACGAACACTTATGAATAAGCCTCCACAAAGCGACACAACTACTATGTAGGTCTTAGCAAAGTGATGGATGTATACCGCACACACCTTCCATCTATAATATATCAGACAAACCACTTACATGATTGACATCAGGTGCTTAGGGATTCCACTACCCACTGATGAAAGAGTCTGCCATTCGATCCTCTAAAGAGACTATTTGTGCCACCTTCTTAGGTATGTCCCCAATACTAAGGGGAACATCACCTTTGAATGTTTTAACCTAAAAAAGGAGGCTCCAGACATGATTGATAATAGCCCTTAGATAGCCATTGATCAGTTGGCCTATTGCTTCCTCTTGAACAATCTCATAAGGACTTTATTCGTCAACCCTGGAGATACTATTGAGATATGCTCTTACCGGCCCTCAAAGACTTAAGACTAGTTTGCTAATTTAACTAGGGCTTTACTGTGATAACCTATTTGTACTAATTCTTAGATTGATGTTGTCGAGGATTGTCATACATGAACAACACCTGATGGGTACTCATGGTAATTAGCATACTTGAGTTTCTTTCATTTGTTATTATTCTTTTCTTGTCTAACCATGAGTTTTTTATCGGCTCGAGCTATACAACTAAGGTTGGTAATAGGCATCAACCCTCAGCATAATATGATAGGTTATTATCCCCATTTACTTAATGGAGTTTCACGCATCATAAGGAGTCATCAGTGAGGGTTAGGCACAATCGTTTAAATGAGCTAACCATGGCTCAGATATGTTTGATCTACTAAAATAAAAGTTAATTATCAATTTTATATTATTCATTAATCTAGTCGAATGCTTATAATGATATTTTTTATTATTATGCTTCTTTCATATCATTATCTAGATTAGAAAGGGTCAATTGACACATGGTAGGTGGAGGTGATTAAGGTCAAGGAGTGCTCTTATGAACGGTGTTTACTAGTAGGATCCTCAATCATATAATGGTATATCAAAGAAACAATGCTACTTTGGTGTAAGGGACTAGATGCTCGACCAATGCCTTTATGTCCTCCTTCCAAATGTTTTGGGCATCAGGCCTAAAGGGGGCTAAGTACCAATAAGCTTTAGCATTGAGACCTGAAGAGCAACTTGTGGTTGGTGGCATGGAATATTAGGCATGGATAGCTAAGGCTTTAATAGGGATAATCCTAATAGACAAGGCAGTCATTTGGGCATTTCTACACTATAAGGCTCATGTAGGGACATTGTTTTGTTAGAGTGTTTGAGGCACGATAGCTCACTCGAAGACGAGGCCTATAAAGCTTGCTCTTTTAATTTAGGGTCACAAGTGAGCCTGCATGCTTTTAAGCTAGAGCCTATCATGGTAGAGAAGTTAGACCCATTCCTCAATAGCCTAGCGGAGACATGCATTAACTTCTTGACTAGTTCCATGATGGTCCTAAAGATCATTAATTCTATGAGTCTTTTAAGCCAATTGGCATGACTCACGTGAGTACTATCCTTCTAATGTTCTTATTTCATCATCTTTTGCATTTATTAACTTTGTTTCTTTCTTATAGATTGCTCACGTTCAAGCTAAGACCATATTTAACCTTATAGCTACATTAAAGAGAGTCATCATATAGAGGACCCATGAGATCTAGGTTAGTGCAAATTCAAGTTATGTATAAATCATCATACTTATGTCCATATGTGCATTTGTAACCTTACCATCCTAATCCTATTGTGTATTATAAAGACTGGTGTATTACCAAACCCAAGAGTTTCAGGGGATGTAAAACCAACTATTAGAGCTTTAAGCATGGATGGAGCAGAAGGATCAACAACAACCTATCGAATTAGAGAGCTATATCGGCACTTCATACAGGAGGATAATGATTGAGTTAACCATTATTACCCTTTTTTTTCTTAGACTTTAGAATTTTTCTTTCTTTCCACCTTTAGAGCTATTTAACATTCAAAAATGTAGAATGAATATTAGGCAAGTTTTAAAGCCCTCTTTTTGGATGTTACTTTTGGATGATTAGGAACTTAGGGTATTCTTTAAGGTAGACATACCTTTGCTTCATTGAACTTTACCCTTTTTACTAAAATGGATGCCCTTTTTTATATTTTTATGCTCTGTTTATGGCTTGGATGAATACTTATGCAAATCTTGTATATTTATGCATGTTTATACCCTTTTAAATGGGTGTAATCAGATTCAAATGCCCAATGTGTAGGGGAAACTCTACTGTAAAATCTGCAGGAACATTGATCTATATAAACCATTAAGTTATCTATATATATATCAATATTTGTCTATACATATATAGTAGTAGGATTATGTTGTGCATAAATCCTTTAGATGAAAAAATAATTTCTTGATTACAATGTATTATGGATTATGTTGCAGTCAAGATTGACAACATAAGTGCAATCAATCTAACCAAAAATCCATTTAGCATTCTAAGAGCAATCAGTTAGACATTAGGCATCATTTTATAAGAGATCATGTAAATAATGAAGTTGTATTATTAGAATTTATTGATATTAACCATCAATTGACATATATTTTCATTAAAGCTCTAAGTGATTAACGAATGCAATTCATCAAAAGAGAGTTGGGGATGATAGATGGTAGCACCTTATGAAAGCTTATTTCAGGCTTTGATTGTTTGATCAAGTAGAATATGAAACTAAAATGTCCATATTTAATTGAATACATGATATTATTAGCATTAGATGTATTTGAAAAATTCATCAATAATATTTTAAAAAATTTCAAAAGGCTTTAAATAAATCAAAATTCTTGACGAGCATTAATGTTAAAACATTCATTAAATGACCAAAATGCTTGTTATTTTCCCAAAATAATCATTAAATTTGCTAGAGAATTGAATGATCACATCTTGTGGTACTCCATGATCATTGCAAATCCAATAGGGCATTGGTAGATCTTCTCAATGACTATTGAGAAGGGCAAATGGTTATTTAAGCTAATTAGGTAAATTAATCGACCTAATGGATAGTCACAATAGTCATTGGCTAACACGTAATGGCAGTTGTTTATGTTTCCAATGGTCTTTCTTTTTCTTACGATTATTTAAATGATTTATCCTGTTTTGCCATCTCACTCAAATCTTTCATTTTAGTAATATCTTTCACTCTCTCTCTCTCTAATCTTTATGACCTAATCTTTAATACTTATCTCTCCCATAACCTTCTAAATCTCTAATCTAACTCCAAACCATAAATGGCCCCAAATTTTGCTACAACCAAAAGGGTTAAGCAAATTGCTCATCAAAACCCTTAATTAGACTATAGTTCAAGTACATAAGAAAGAATCACCTCTATCTTGGATGTTAAGAGGAGATAGAAGCTTATCAACAAACCTTTTTTTGCTTCACTAATGTCAAAAAGGCCTAAGATCGACCTTGAAGGGAAAAGGAAGTACAAAATAGTTATTGTCAAAGAAATAGAGCATGAAGTTTTTATTAGCATTCCTCTAATAATTGCAACTACATTTAATCAATTACGATTCCTAAATAAGCAATAAGCCAAATTAGGCCTCAAGATAGCAAAAGAAGAATTAGTAAAGGTAAGTTCATAAATCAAAAGGATTAAGAAAGACATAGACTTGTAGATGAAGTAAGGGAACTTATGAAAGGAATAGGTTGAGAATTCTTCTCTAAGATAGTTAAGCTAGCCTACATAAAGCTCATAGTGGAATTCTTGGCTACCTTAGATGTCATATATGACAACCTTGAGTTCATAGAATCCCTTAATAGTATACATTTTAAGCTCTTAGGTAAATTACACAAGATGGCACCTAAGGACCTATGCTTATGTTTTGAGGATATAAATGATGGATACTTTAAGCAACCCCAACATTCAAATTAGGGTTGAATCAATTTTGGCAACAAATAACCAAAACCAACTCCATTTACCATTTCTCAAATAGTAAGGCTTCTGAGATTAAAAGCCATGCCCTTAGGATTGCTCATCACTTTATAATATGAAACATTAATAAGAGGGGACTCTCTAATGGAAATCGCACCACACTATATTTATTTTACTTATGGTGTATTGTAAATAAAAAATGTTGGATACACCTTAACTACTAATGGAGAGACTAGAAAGCCAAGCAAATAAAACAAACTCTTTTGTGATGCCTCATTACATTATAAGGATTACCAAAAGTGTCAAGGCAATCCTAAGAGCAGAATAAGAAAGAATAGAATCCAATCTCCTTCTAGGGCCTCTTCCTAATAATGAGGTAATTTCTAAGAAAATGCTTCTTGGTATAGGAATCCTTAAGCGACATGGTAGCAGGATAACTACCCTTACTATTGAAGAGGAAGTTATAAAAGAAGAAGAAGAAGATATAAAGGATATAGCTAGGACAAAAGTATATACACTACAAGAATAGAGTTTCTATCATCAGCTCCTACACAAGAAGCTCCTCCAACTGGACTAGCACCTACATCAACATTAGCTCCATCCTAAGCAGCACCTCTCACTTCCTTTGAAGAATAAGTGCTTTAATAGTTAGGCATGAGAAATGCTTCTATTGCTAAGCTTGAAACCAAAGTGATAACCCTCTGAAATCAAAGTGACAGCCCTATAAACAAAGTGAAACCCAAGCAAATAGTCTTGGTATTCAAACTAAAGATGTAAAACAAACCTTAAATTGGACAGTTGAAATTCTTAACCTGCATCCTTATTAAAATTCTAAGCATTAACCAAACAATAAGGTTCTTGAAGGTCCTTCAACCACCCACTTGAACCTTAGCCCAAGATGACTCCAAATACCCCAAATCCTAAGGAATCTCACTATAATCTTTTTATTTATTTTTTTTAGTTTGATTTTTAAACATTTTTAACTAAACTGTTGAATGGAAAAACATAACAAATGTTTGTAATTTTTTACTTTTATATATAACATTTACAAATGAATATATGTCATTTTAGTGATTCTTTTTATCTTCTTTTATGCCTATGTATATATTTTCATTGCTTCTCTCCTTTCTCTTAGATATTCTTTATGATAATGACAAAGGGGGAGAGATACATACTTAGACACTTACACTATGTGCAAAAGAATGAGAATTTCAATTGAGTTCTATAATCACTCGACTAAGAGGGAGAGAAATGTAACCAAAGTGATGAGTATAAATTCAAGCTAACACATTTAGCTTATAATGTGCATATGTACACTTAAGTAAAGTGAAAATGAGCAAAACTAGTAATAAGGTACTTAAGCACATTTAACACTTACACAAGGGGAGAGAATAAGTAGTGATATCAAAAATTGGTATAAGAACTTGCTTAAATTGAGATATAATTACATTAAATAAAAGATTAAGAAGGAGACCATGACTACATTATTTGTCATCATCAAAAAGGAGGAAGAATGTTGAACCTTTTGGGTTCTAATTCTTATTTTAATGATTACAAACAAAGGGTTATTTATCTAACCCTTGTGCAAGAATCTCAAGTTTGATCTGAAAGGCCCTTTATTCAATAACTTAAGCAAAACCACTTAGCAAGATTCAAGTGTTAGAGTTAAGAAAAAGAGCTTAGACAAGTCAACAAGCATTATGGATTTATAATGGTTACTAAGGCATATCAATGAGTGTTGAAGGAATTTAATAAGGGTTGCAAATGTTAGGTGAAATTGGCTAAAACTTTCTATAAGCCTTAATGACTAGGGAAGAATTGACCAATGACTATTGAGCAAGAACAATGAGTGTTAGGGAACCAATGATGGTTTAAAAATGTTTAATAAAACTACCCAACTCTTCTAAGAGTCCCAATAATGGTTAAAGAAGTCACCAATGAGCGTTGTGTTGGTTACAATGGGTATGGGCAAGAACACAATGAGGATTGACATCTACCATTGTTTCACTTTAATGACTAAGGATAAAAACCTCAATATGGTTAACAATCTAATGATGTGTTGAATATGTTCAATGACCATTGAGAATTCATAAGAAAATTATTGATTTAGCCAAACTTAAATAATTAAAGCCAATGACTTCTAAAAGAATCATAACAAGCATTATGTGGACTTAATGATGGTGAACAAAAAAGAAGGTGTGAAGTTCAATAGCCATTAATGCAAGGTTAATTCAGTGTTGAATTCCCAGTGGTCATTGAATATGGCTAATAATTATTGACATAGTCTCCAACGACTAGATTGATAATTTGAAAATTTTTATTTTATGTCTATAAACTAGTTTTACTTTTTCCACCCATTTAAGGATCGAAGGCTTAAAATTCAATCGTAGACAAGTTAAAAAAGCTAGAGCAAATAAGTTTTAAGAGATTTTAAACTTTAAAAAGTGATCTAAAAAGTCCTAATAATAGTTGTTTAAACTAAGTTTTCCGTAAGAGCTTATAAAAGTTTTTTTTTTAAAAAAGAGAAGAAGAATATTATTACTACATGAGCAACAACAACCTCCTACTTGCTCAAGCAACTTAAAGAGGTAACATGTTACTTGTATAAATGGTTTGAGTGTGAAAGTATTCCTTCTACATTACTTATACTCTTGTGTGAGGAAAACTCTTAGGTTGGAGATATAACCTCTAAACCAATTCTTTATGAAAAGTTTAAGATAGTACTTATAAATTATCTTAGGTTAAATGTTGAATAGTGCTCATAAATTATTTATGAAAGGCTTTTAGGTGGTGCTTAAAAACTTAAATTGTAAAGGCTCGACTGGTGCCTATATAAGTTCACTTGTGTAAAGGTTTTTAATAGCACCTACAGGTTATTGGTTAGTGAAAATCTCTATTGGATTTAAAGAAAAGAATGTAGGCTTAGTTTGAGCCAAACTTCTATAAAACTTGTTATCATTTTGTGATTGATTCTTATCTCCTCTTGAAAAGGATTTCAAACTTGTCACTACCCTATTCAACCCTCTCTTTTAGGGCATCTTAGGATAACACCATTAATATTTATCAAAGCTTTAATGTCACAAAGCTTTGGGGAGGATGTAGTTCAATCAACTAATCCTACATGGAGTTTTCAATTTAATGAGACTGCTAAGATTAGGCCATAAACCATTAATATCCATTAAGGAAAGATTTAATGGCAACAAAATTACTAACAAGGATGCAATCTAATCAAATACTCCTATAGGGGGTTCATAGCTCTACAAGGCTACTACGATTAGGCTACTATAATATTTTTTAAAAAAAGCTTTAGTGTTAGCAAAGCTGCTAAGTCAAATATAGTCTAATAAAATATGCATGTAAGGGGCTTTTAGTTTAACAAGGCCGATAAGATTAGGTCATAAACCATTAAATTTCGTAAGAGAAGCTTTGATGTAAGGGAAGTTGCTAAAGAGGACATAATCTGGTCAAATACTCATGTAAAGAGTTCTCACTTTAACAAGGCTATTAAGATTAGGTCATAAACAATCAAATATAATATGGCATTATTTGTTTGATGAGGTTATTAAGATTAGGTTATGGACCATTAATATTCCTTAGGGAAGCATTGGTGTCAATGAAGCTATTATGGATGACATTGTCCAATTAGATATTCTTACATCGAATCCTTAGTTCAACAAAGTTGTTAAGGAATAAAGGAGTATTAGCAAAATGAGTTTGAAAACACTAAGTATCCCTTTACATTTCCTTTTAATTCTATATGATTTCTTTGATGTGTTTTCCATTTATAAGAACTATTTTCCAAGCTTCATTAAATCAAAGGAGCAAACTACAAATAGTAAATTTTTGAAGAAGTGTTTAAGAATGCGAACCTAATGGTAAAAACCACTTTTAGAAGCCTAAAAAGGTCACAAGTGGTATGAATTACCTTTGTTAAGTAAAGGAAAGCTATAGAAAAACCTAATCAATCCCTATCGAACCTCAATATAAAATACCCTAAAGAACCAATTTGCACTATACATGGTGATCTACATGGATGCTAAAGCATATACATATATTACTTATGCCTTTATGTAGAGGCCTAAACCCAGTTACAAATAGCCATATTATATATGAAAGGGATTATTTTAATCCCTTACCTCCTCTATCTCTCCCTAAATTAAAGAGAGACTTCTCATTTGAAGACATGGGTAGAGAGAAAGAGAGAGAGAGAGATTTAAAGGGAATTAACACCAAATGGTTTCTCTCTTTGCTTTACCATCCTATACCTCACCATTCCTTAACTTACCTTACCCAATCATAAGCACAATCAGCTGTGGAACCAAGGGGGCTGGGAAGGTGGGTCTTCAACCCCCTTGGCCATCAGTGAGATATAGAGGTAGGGTTGGGAGGCCAGCCCCTACTATAGGAGAGAAAAAAAAATAGAGGGAGGACTACTTAAGGAAGAAGAAGAATAGCACCCCCTCCCCCTCCCCAAAAATACTTTTTTTTTTTTTAGTTTTCCACACTCAAAACTACATCATTTTAAGTGTGGGTAACAAAAAAAAATGTCACTTACTCAAAATGTCATTGTTTTGAGTAAGTGACAACAAAAAAAAACATGGGACAAAGTTGTTTTAAGCTCTCCCCCTCCTCCACAACACAATTTCTCCATTCAAAATTTCATTTTTTTCCTTATTTAATCATCTCCTTTTTCTTTAAAAATATTTAAATTACACTCCAAAATTTGTAATTTTCATCAATATTTTAGGTTAAACTATCAAGTATTTGCAGAATTTGCACTGAATTTTAGATTCAATCAAAGGTGAGTTCTACCATTCTTTTTAAATTTTAAATTTACTTTTCTCATATCTTTTATATTTTGATTCACTTAGTTTTGTATTAAAAATATAACATTCACTTCTTTTTCTTTCATATTTCTTAAAATTTGTGAATTGATTGAATTTGAAATAAGAACCATAAGTTAGAAATAGCAAATTTAAATTAAAAATTTGTTGTAAATTAGGAACTTTAATTTAAAAATAGAAAATTTAAATTAAAAATATATTATGAATTGTGAATTACAAAACCTTATTGATTTGTTGTGAATTTATTATGAATTAAAATATTATGAAGTTATAATAAAATAGTAAATTTATCAAAAATATATTAAAATAAATAATTCATTGTGAATTAGAAATAGAAAATTTGAATTAAAAATATATTGTGAATTGAATTGAAAATTTTATTGGTTTGTAAATTATGAATTATGATTAAAAATTCATTATTTTGTAAATTTGATTAAATAAGATGAATTTATTTTGATTGTTTATCTATGGTAGAATATAGAGAAGCATTTTAAATGAATTCATATTATTGAGACTTCAAATAAGCCTAATGCTTTTGAATAGAGTAGTAGTAGAAAACAAACTTGTGACGAATTCAATTTAGATGACATTGTTAGTGATCCATGATTACATAACCATTTGAGGAGTTTGATGTTAATGTTAGAGAATAAAACTTTCAGCATCTAGTTGTATACATTGAGAATGAGATTTTTGCAACAATTGAAAATGAGCAAATCTTGCAACGTTTTCAACAAATGCAAACTTGTATGTGCATCTGGTTCCTCTTAGTTGCATGACTAATACCAATAGTTCAAGTGTCAACCAATCGTCACTTTTTTTATTTGGTAAATACTTATATTTGTGTTTTGGTAATTTAATTACTTATTTAATTTCATCAAAAAATTTTGTATTTAATAATGAGTGAGCCCCACTAAAATAAATTTATGATTTTGCCACTATGGACAATAAAGAAAAACTAATAACTAACACAGAAAGTCCTCTTCCCCGACCATAAAAAGATTCTTTTCACTCTATAATACTAAAAATATCCATTTTTCCTTTAGCAAAATCCATAAAAATATCATACACTCCCATCATTTTCACTATTCTCAACCCTTGATCATAGTCTACACTGCCTCTATTCCATCTAGAGCTGTCCAAAGCTCATTCTAAGGTAGAAAATCACTTAAAATGTATCCACCAAATATATCTAAACACATCCATATTTACCTCAACCTTCTGTTGACTCAAAAAGACATCCTACTCACTTAAGTCTTTCAATTTGGTACCCTAACTTGGTAAGGTGGGAATCTAAGGGCCAAGCTAAGGCTTAAAATCTCTCCTTCTTTTCATCTTCTTATTTTTCTTTCCTTACCTTGTTTTCCCCTATTTCAGTGTTTTTTCAAGAAAAATCCTCCATATAGAGACTTTCATAGTCTATACAAATCATTCTTAATCTATGTAGATATTTTGAATATTTGTGCATTCCACTAGTTAGCTTATATAGATTCTTTACCTATAGAGGGGAAGCTTCCATTCAAAAATGTTATTGATTTATTGAATAAAAATTATTTCCATATGAGTTCATTTAATCTCTCTTCTTGCATGAGCAAATGATTTTGCATCTTTACTTTATGTAAAAACTCATGAATTGTGTTTATGATTAAAGTGTAAAGAATGATTTATATCGAGTATAGGAATTAAAATCTAAACTAATGATCTTATTCAACTTCTTATGCATCTAATATGATCAGTTGGCCCATCTAAGGAAGAATTATAGTATTTTATTTGTTAGCATTTATATAGAGACTTTTGTATGTACATAATACCTTATCTAGAATCTTAACTTGTATTTTTAAAGTTTTATTACTTTCTTTATTTTTTTGTCTCACTCATATTGGCTTGGCTTTTGTGTTTTAATGTTTAAACAATAGGTTAATGATGATTTTAACATGCATAATTGTTTTTTACCTCATTTGGACAACATGTGCCCCCTCTTCCTTTCAATTTATGAAAAACCTCTCTCTTTTCAATTTACCTTAAACCCTCAATGCTCAAGCCAATTAGACATTATCATCAAACCTTATGCCACTTCATAAGGGAGTGGACCATATTGATCAAATTAGTAGAAATTAGGATCGATCATAAAATCCACATTGACAGAACCCTTGCCTTATTCTCTAATGGCCATAATGTTTCTAAGTTGATTTCTACAATTTAGGTATATAGCAAGCATCCTAATAGAGCTATTATATCATCCATGACCTGGTAAAAAAAATGTTTAAGCAACCCTACCTTATTTTTTTCCTTACATTAATGAGGTTGAAATTATTAATGTAGCATGAAATAGTTTCATAATTGTTATCAATGGCTTTTGCACTTTAATAGAGGACTATAAATTATTTCAAACCTATATTATATCATTAATAAAAAAGCATAAATTATTTTTGCAATAATCCATGGTAATCATAAGAAGAAAGAAGATTTTAGCTTTTATTGATATTGCTTGTATTGGAATTGTTTTATTTGGAATTATTAGAAATCCTAGATTTATCTGTATTGCATGCATAGAAATGTAAATGAAAAATTCAAAATTTTAATACATTTGATCTTTCTCCTTCAATATTGTTTATCACCAATCTCAATTGGATTATGGGAAACCACAATCGTTTACATGTCCAAATTCTAGTGGTATCCATAAAACAAATAAAGAAGATTTCAAAATCACCTAAGAAGTTTGTTAGATTATGAAGTCTGTTTTGGGAGAAGGAAGTTGGCTAGTATGGATTGCTAGTATGCATAAGGATTTTTATTTTATTTTTCTCTCTCTATCTTATCCAACAACTAGTGTTTCCTTATGTAAGAGAGCTCTACTAACCCTAACTTCATTAGGAAATTTGATCCACTAACCTAAATCTCTAATTACGCCCTAAACTTATCAAATATTTATAGTTAAGTTGTTTATACTTAAAATGACTTTTAATTAATTCCATATTCAATTCATTTTAATCTCTTTAATAATTCATCTTTATGTGATTCTTTAAGTTTCATAAGTTATTAACATTAAAAATGAGTGATAGTTTCAATTACTTATTTTCAAAACAAGATAAATTTAATCATTCATTCATCTTTATTTGCAATGACTATGTTCATTTACAAATCATGGCATCCATGTCCGAAAATACATATGCATAAAGGTGTTATTCATCATACATACACATTCCAACATGTATTTAATGCACATATATGTTAATTAATGTTCAGGGCTAGTGACTATAAACTGGTTCCTATCTAGATATATGTACATGACATAAGGAGAGAGAGTTGGAATTCAGTCGATGACCTGTGGTCCATGAGTCTCTAAGAAAAACTTTATGCACCAAAGTATCCAAACCCTATGTTTTAGTATCTGAAAATATAATTGTGATTTGTTGAGTCACGACTCAATAAATAAAAAAAATAATCAAATTCTTATGGCATAACCTATAATCAAATATCATCAAGATACATTACAAGTATAATAATTGACTATGCAAGTGCAAGTGCAATAAATTGAATTTTTTTTTGTGACCTTGCAAGGCAAACACCGCTCCCAGGAATTCATGTGATTCAAGTGACATTTGATTTTGTTGGCTAGTACATAACAAGTGAATCATTTGATCAATAACATGTTCCAATGGGACATATTGGTCCATCTTCCACGTGATTTGCAAGTGTTTGACAAGTTGGTCACAACGTCGTTTTAGTTCCATATGCAAGTGTTCATAATAATGGTATACCAAGTAATCATTAAGAGGATATAATTCTCACTTGACTTGTATTCACATGTAAAATGTAATAATTTAATCACATATACATGTAATAGAACATAATCATATCATAAAATTATCACACATACAAATTAGAATCTAATTACAGTTTTTACTCACCTTTTGATGTGACCAACCTTTATGGTAGGTTTGGTTCTCTCTCTAGGGCTTCCTCAAAGTGTTGAGATCATAACATTTGATACATACACGATTATAAGTATGTCAAAATGAATATGAATGTTTGGTATGCAACTATGGCATGATCCATGCAAGTGGACCTAGTGTTTATGCATATTTTCTTTATGTGGCAGCCTAAGCTTGCTACACTCTCACAATAATAACTTTAGGTATACTTATCCAAATGACTTCATTCTTTTTTTCAAATAAACTATACATATAATCATACAACATACTCGAATTTCAGCCAATATATAATACATAAAAAATGTGGTAAATTTTTGAATTTTGCCTTGTTTCAATGTCATCTCAATCTGAATAGGTCATATATTCTTGGGTATATTTGAAATTGTAAAAATCAAATTGCAAAGCTAATTTACCATAAGTTACCCAACACATAATGGAGAATTTTTTACTAATTGTCTAATTAAGTCTATAAAGTCACCAAAACAAATGACCAATCTTAAGGTGAGTAGACTTTCAACATTGTGACAATCAGTCATGATGAAAGGGGCAACATCTCAACAACCATGCTAAATTTGGCAAAAATATTTTATAGGTATGTATGTCATACATAAATATAAAACTCTTAAGTTTAACACATCACCAAATTCTGAATGTATGGCTATCAAATTCTTGGAAAGAAGAATTAAAAGACAGGTGAGGTTTCATCCGGGTACAGGGTAAGTCACAATTAATGAGCCATATCTCTTTCTACACAATAAACCAATCCAAATTGCTTTACAGGTGTTTATAGAGGATATAACCCTAAAAATTTCATGTTTTATACTTTGTCTAAATCCGAACATAAGGTCATCAAAATATAAGAAAATAGAAAAATTGAGGTCATTTTGGATGGTTATGAACTAGCCCTAAAGAAGGATCCATAACTCCTCACGCACACATACAAAGTAAGAAAAACTATTCCATATACATTTATATAGGGCATAAAGCTATAACTTTCATATTTTGCACTTTCCCTAATTCCTCTTCTAGGGTTATGAAATTGTGGGTACAAAATTTTGCTCTAACAATAAAACTAACATAATAAGCTCTTGTTCTCTTGAATTTTAACTTCCATCCAAGAGTTCTATATCAAATACTCCATAATTCTCACTAACCATTCATGATTAACAAGTCATAAGAAGTTAATTTCATTAATGAAGAAGATAAATTAGCTTACCTATTTTCCCAGAACCAAAAAACCATAGGCTTCCTTCTTAGGCAGATCACTCTTCTCCCTCTCTTTCTTCTTCTTCTTCTTCTTTCCTTTCTTTCTTCCTTATCTCTTTCTTTCTTCTATTGTACTTCACATCTAAGCTCTGTATTCTGATCCTAAAGGGTCAAAAATTCCACTTGTAAACCTATTGGAATAAGACAAAATCATAGTGTTGCATTCCTATTGGTTAGAAGTTCACTTTCCACTTTTAGTCCCTCTTCTTCACTTCTTAAGCACCTCCATCCATCTCCTAATTCCTAGATGCTCCTTATACTTTAAAGTAAGCTATATAACACCATTATTTATGATGTTATAACATGCACACAATATAAGATAATTTTCCATGCAACTATACAAACATTACATATATGTTCAAGTGTCCCAAATGCAATAGTGTATGTGTCATCATCGTGCTTATCCAATTCACATGTCTAAATGATTATTTATCCAATACATATGTTCATGTGGGATTTCAAATCATTTATGCAATGAATATGTCCATTTGATAATGCTAATGAACGTAGATGGGGATGTTACATTTTTTCCCCTCTTATAAAGAATTTCATCCTCGAAATTTAATACTTGTAAACAAATATGAAAATTGTCATTTCATGTTCTCTTCGGTTTCATATGTAGCCTCTTCTTGTGAATGGTTCCTCTATAACACCTTAACTAAAGGGATTTCTCAATTTCGTAACTGTTTTGTCCTATAACCTATGACCTTCACTAGTTCTTTAATGTCACTTACATCATCTGCAATTGTTAGTGTTGGATCCCTAAGTATATGAGTAGGATTAGATCAACACTTTCTTAGCATACTCATATGGAATACATCATGAATCTGAGCCATCTCAAATGGTAATGCTAGCCTATAAGCCAATGGACCAGTTTTTTCTAGGATCTCATAGGGTCTCATGTATCGAGGACTCAGTTTCCCCTTCTTGCTAAATCGAATTATTCCTTTCCATGGTGAAACTTGAAGAACACTTTGTCACCCACCTCATATTCCATTTCTCCTATTTGTTTGTCTACATAGCTCTTTTGCCATTCTTGTATTGCTTTAAGTTTGCTCTTGATTACCTTTACCTTGTCCATTGTACCTTGCACTAGTTTTGACCTTCTAAAACATGCATCCCTTCTTTATCCCAGTAGATAGGACTTCAACATTTTCTTCCATATAGTGCTTCATATGGCGCCATTTGTATACTAATGTGATAATGATTATTACAAGAAAATTCAATCAAAGCAATGTATTTATCCCATGCACCTTTGAACTCTATCACATAAGCTCGAAACATGTCTTTAAGTGTCTAAATTGTTCTTTATGATTGCCATCTGTCTAAGGATGAAAAGCGGTACTAAAACTCAACTTAGTACCTAAAGCCTATTGCAAACTGACCCCAAATTGAGAAGTAAATCATGGATCTCTATCTGATATAATGGATACCAGAACACCATGTAATTTGACAATTTCATCCATATATTTCTTGGCTAAATGCTTAAGTGAACTACCCCATCGAATAGGCAAAAAGTGAGCTGACTTAGTTAGTCTATCAATGATCACCCATATAGCATCATTCTTCTTCAAAGTCCTTGGTAACCTATATACAAAATCCATGGTTTTTCTTTCCCATTTCCATATTAGAATCATTAATGGTTTCAATTTTTCAGCTGGTGCTTAATGTCCCTTTTGATTTGCTAACAAGTCAAACATGTTGAAACATAGGTTGCCACATCTTTCTTCATCTTAGGCCATCAAAGATCAGATTGCAAGGTATTATGCATCTTCGTCATTCCTGGATACATGGCATATGGAACATTATGTGCTTCTTCTAGGATTTCTCTTCTCAAGTTATCAACATTAGGCACACAAATACGAGAACCCAACATTAAGGCATCATTTTGAATACAAAATCTCTATGTCCCCCATGTTTTACCATTTTAATCATTCTATGTAACTTTGGATCCTTGCCCTATGCTTCTTTAATTCAATCATGCAACATTGGTCTCACTTGAAAAGTAGCAATCAATACCTTATTCTTTTATATGTTTAGTTCCATATTCATAGCTCGTAATTAAACTTAATAAGACAATAGAAATACCTCTAAATGAGCTACACCACTTCTTTATTTCCTGCTCAAAGCATCAGCAACCACATTTGTCTTCCTTAGTTGATACTCAATGGTGCAATCATAGTCCTTTAGTAGTTCTAACCACTACCTCTGTCTCCTATTTAATTCTTTTTGGCTCATCAAATACTTCAAGCTCTTATGATCTATGAATATCTAGAAAGTTTTTCCATACAAGTAGTGTCTCCATATTTCAAAGCAAACACAATGGCAGCAAGTTCTAGGTCATGTACTAGGTAAGATAATTCATATGGTTTCAATTGTCTAGATGCATATGCAATTATCTTACCATGCTACATTAGAACACATCCCAAACCTTAATGAGAGGCATCACTATATACTATAAATCCTCCATTACCCGTAAGAATGACTAACACTAGAGCTAATTTCAATCTATTTCAATCTATCTTTTTAATTCATCAAAACTCTCCTAACATGTTTTAAACCACTGAAATGATACATTTTTTTGAAGTAACTTAGTCAAAGAAAGGAGCAACTATAAGTGAAAATCCCTCAAAAAAACAATGATAATACCCAGCTAGTCCTACAAAACTTTAGACTTCTGTAACATTCTTTGGGGTTTCCCATTTTACTATTACTTTAATTTTGTTTGGATCCACCTCTATGCCTTTTTCAGAAACTATATGTCCTAAAAATACCACATGGTCAATCCAAAACTTGCACTTGCTTAATTTAGCAAATAGTTATTTTTCTCTCAAAATTTGCAACACAATACTTAAGTGTTGTTCATGCTCCTATTTGCTCCTTGAATACACCAATATGTCATCAATGAACACAATTACAAATTTGTCTAAATAAGGCTAGAACACTTTGTTCATAAGAGCCATAAATGCAGTTGGTGCATTAGTCAAACCAAATGGCATCACAAAAAATTTATAATGCCCATACCTGCTTCGAAAAGCTGTCTTTGGTACATATAGGTTTGAAATTTTGAGATGATAATATCCCAATTTTAGGTCAATTTTAGAAAGCACTCAAGCTCCTTGTAACTGATCAAACAGATCATCTATTCTTGGTAAAGGATAATTGTTCTTCACAGTAACTCGATTTAATTGCCTGTAATCAATAGACAGCCTCATTGTCCCATCTTTCTTTTTAACAAATAATACTAGAGCACCCCAAGGTGACACACTCGATCTGATGAATCCCTTTTCAAGAAGTTACTGCAATTTGGTCTTTAACTCTCTTAACTCAGCTGGAGCCATCCTATAAGGTGGAATGGATATCAATGCAGTTCCTGTGACTAACTCAATTGTGAATTCTATCTCCCTGTCAGGTGGCAAACCATGTAATTCAACTGGGAACACATCTGGAAACTCATTCGCCATAAACATATTCTCAGGTAATTCGTTTGTTAATCTTATGTCCACCACATGTGCCAAATAAACCTCACAACCACTTTTAACCATGTGAAAAGCCTTGATAGCAAAAACTAGACACACAGGTATAATTTGTCTTTCCCTTTGAAACAAAATACTTGTATGATTTGGAAATTTCAAAACAACTTCCTTAGTAAAATAGTTCACTATTGTATGGTATTTAGACAACCAGTCCATACCCAGTATCACATCAAATTCATGTAGTGGCAATAGTACTAGATCAACATTCAACTCAATGTCATCAGTATGAATCACACAATCACAACATACCTTATCCACAATCATCACTTCTCTCAAAGGAGTACTAACACATAGATTAAAACCTAAAGGTTGATGCTTACTATGCAATTATGATGTCATGTTCAATGAAATGAATGAATGTGTGGAGCTAGGATCAATTAATGCATCAATTTCAAAATCATAGAGAAAAAGTTTACCAGTGATTACTTCTGGAGCAGCAATAGCTTCTTGCCTAGTCATGGCAAATACTCTAGCCTATGTCAGGGGTCTAAAACTCTGACCTTCTAATATGCTCATGCCTTGGCCAATTGTGGTTGTTCTACCTCTGCCTCTACCCCTGCCAAATGATACTTCAACTTCACTTACCTTTGAAACGTCAACAATAGACTCTATTGTAGCTTTGCCCCTGCTTCCCTCTAAAATTCCAGATCTTTCAAGATAATCTCTAAGCATATGATCAAGAGACCCATAAAAGTAGCACCCCCTAATCAATTTTCTACATTCACCCATATGTTGCTTGCCACAATGTACAAATGAGGGCCGTTGTTGCATAACTTGGCCTTGACCTCTGTCTGCATATGATGAAACTCCTAATCCTCTGCCTCTATAGTTAGAGTAATCACCCCTAGCACTAGATTGTGATGGCATATAATCTCCATGTTTTCCTTTCTTTCTATTAAAATCACCCACAAACTTAATAGACCCTCTTTTTACTCATTGCTTTATCCTTTCTTTTTCTAGTCTTTCCACCTTGATTGCAACAACTTTTAACCTGGTATAACTTTTAAGATTTGTAGTTGTAATTTTACTTATGATCTCATATCTCAGTCCCTCTTTGAACTTTTGATATTTGTCTTTGTCAGTGGCCACCATAAAGGATGCATAATGAGATAATTGATTACATTTTATCTCATACTCAGCTATAGTCATCTAACTTTGCTTTAAGTTTAAAAATTCCATTCTTTTATCATCTTTATATACTTCTGGCATGTATTTGTTATTGAACTCACAAAGAAAATCATCTTATGTAAGCACTGGAAGCTGGACATCACTCCCTAGAATGGTTTCCCACCAATTATATGCATCCCCCTATAATAGCAACACTGCATAATCAAACTTTTCTTCTAGTATGCATTTCATCAAATTCAAAACTCTTCGTGTTCCTTTTAGCGATGTCTCTATCATTGATGGATTTGTGGTATCACTGAAGTCAACTGTACCCTATTTTCTTAAATTGTCATACCTTCTTTCTCTTTGAATTTTTAGATCATGCACTGTTGGTTCACCAATTCTATGTTGTGGTTGACCATGAGATATGTGTTATTCACGAGAATGTGGAGGAGATCTAACTCTGTCAGTAGGTTGATCTCTTAATGTGTGGCATGATGCTTCTATGGAATGCAAATCGGTTGACACCTCTCTCCTTGGTGAGCCATGGGTACTACCATGACTACCCTATGCTAATGCCCTATAGACTTGTTGTCCCTAGGCACCAAGAAGGGGGGTTGAATTGGTGAATAAAAATTTCAAAATAAAGATAAAAGAGGAGAAGAGAGAATAAAGGAGACACAATCAATTTATAGTGGTTCGGGTATAATTGACCCTACGTCCACTCCCCAATCAATCAATTGGGTATTTCACTATCTTAATGGTGTTTTCAAGCTCACACCCAACTTATACAACTTGTGTTTTGATGGCTAACACACAACCTTACAACAATGTGTTTTCTAGGCAACACAAAACCTCACTCAAGTGTTTCACTAGGCTCACACTTAAACCTTCCTAGAGGTGTTTTTACAAAAACTTGGTGTTTAATGCTCACACCTAACAATCACAATTTCATAAAGAAGATAAAGAAAATGAGTAGCAAAGATTGAGAGCTTTAATTACTTGTAATAAATTCCTTAGCAACCTTTTTCATGGCTGTTTGGTGGAGTATTTATAGCCAAACTTCATCAAATAGACGTTGCAGATCATAGCTCATCAAATCTTTGAGACATGCTTGACAGATTTTGCATTAAATGCTTGTCAGGATAAAATTGTGGTAGCTACTGCCGTTCGCGATTGAAAAATCCAAATTCTTCAAGGAAAACCCCGTTTGTGTCTAACGGCTAGTCCTTGTGGTAGTTTCTTATTAGTTCACTAGAAAAATATAGTTGTTGTCTTTTACCTACTTTTAGAAGTTGAGGTCGCGAGTTTTCTTACACAGGCCGCGACAGAGGACGCGAATCCATCTGCCAAAGTGGTTAACTTTCTTCCACAGGGTTCGCGGTCACTACCAACAAGATGCCTCCGCGATTTTTGACTTCCAACAGTCTTCTGGAACACTTGTCAACCTGTGGTTGTGGACTTGCTTTCCTCTTGAGTTATTTTGAAATTCGCAGTCGCGACCATCTTGAGTTATTTTGAAATTCGCAGTCGCGACTATGGTGTGACTTACACTGCAAATTCATCTGTCATAGAATGGCTTATTCTTTTCCATTGGTCGCGGTCGAGAATGGCTCTGTGATTTCGCCTGCTTGAATTTCAGCATGTCTTAACATGTGTCGCGGTCGTGAATCTTAGATTACGATCATGATTTACATCTCATATTGGAGTTTATCAGCTCATTGAATTTCTTCTTGAGAGATTGATTCATTTTTACAAAATCAACACTTATTCAAAATATTAGTGATGATTAATCTACTTTGTCAATATCAAAAGAGGTTCTAAACTTAGGATTAATCATCCTAGTCCAACAATCTCCCTCTTTTTTATTTTGACAACCTATATTGATCCAAAGTGAAAATTAAGTGTATAGAAGTAAAATTGAATCATAACTTAGCAAAGATTCCTAAGTATAAAATAGCTTAGCAAAAACTTTCTAAGTGTAAAACTAGTTTGCTTAAGTTACTCCCCCTTAACTTATGTTCTTGCTTGCTTACTCCCCCTTAATTAGTTATCTCTAATTTTTCACTTGAATCTTATTTTATCTCCCCCTTTGGCAAGATAAAAAAGAGTTAGTGAAGACTATAGATAATTAAAGGAAAGTTAAGCATAAGAAGCAAAATTAAATAAGAAACAAACATGGAGAGCATAAAGAGATGCAAAAATAAACTTTTATATATATACTAACTTTGAGGTCACAAGTTTGGATTACAAAAGGTAACCAAAATGAAAAACAAAGTACAAAAAAAAAACCTAAACATTAAAATGTTGGTGAATCACTATCATAGCCAGAAGAGTATGCCGCAGTCTCTAGAAGGTCGCCTTCAACTTCATCTCCAACTTCCATGCCTTGATCCCCATCTTGAGTATCGTCAAAATCTATAAAGTCGGGGAGGTGGCAGGGTGGAATTTTGAGTTT
>CATIWR010381328.1:0-22967 GCA_949677035.1 Omphalea diandra
ATATATATATATATATATATATATATATATATATATATATATATATATATATATATATATATCCCAAAAAGGTTGTTACCTATAAATTTTTATATTGTTTAAGAAAAATTACATTTAATGGTTTGACAACTCACAATTTATAATTTATTTTTTATTTATACCCTTATTCATATTTAACAAGAAAATAAATGTAATTTACTAGTTTAATAATTAATGAAGGTCAGTATGAATTTTAGAACAAAGGATGTATATACACATGCACACACACACTTCCTTTACCTCAAAAAAGTTGTCATCTATAAATTTTCACATTGTTTAAGAAAATTATATTTAATATTTTGATAACTAACAATTTATATTTTATTTTTTATTTATGCCCTTATTTGTATTTAGTAAGAAAATAAATATATTTTATTGATTTAATAATTAATGAAGATGAGCACGTATTTTGGTGTGTGTATATATATATATATATATATATATATATATATATATATATATATATATATATATATATATATCGATTCGGTTCAATCCAAATATAATAAGGTAAAACTAAATAAATCAAAATATTCTTAGAAACTAACCGAACCAAATAAAAATAATTATAAAATTGAATAAAATCAAACTGAAAAAATTTAGTTTAATTTAGTTTTTTATTTCAATTTTCATAACATCAATTGAAATATGATAATAGATCTTCTGTCCTACACCAAAAATAATCAATTGCTTTTACATACATATATTGAATATAAAATAACAATAAAAAAAAGCATTTCTTAAAGTGCTTTACAAAATAAATAAACCAAAAATTAGTGTATCAACTAAAGAAGTTATAATCTGCTTATCACCCCCTACATCTCAAAAAATTGTGAATATGAAGGAGATTTCTTCTATTGACATATACAAGGAGAGATATTTATTGGTGACATAATTTGTAGGCTCGATCATGCGAGCAAGGAAAGAAACAACAAGTTCTTGAAGAAATTACCCCTATGTTTATGGGTCTTCTATGCAAGTATTAATAAAAGGAACATCTCATGTGAAGTGTGTTCTTTTAATTAAAAAAATGAAGCGAGAAGAAGAAGAAGAAGAAGAAGAAGAAGAAGAGTAAGAGAGGAGTTTTGTGTTCCTTCAACTTTTGTGAACGGCTACACATATTTTACGAAAGTTAAAGTTAATGTAGGGTTTTATTGTTTTAGAATTAAAAGACATAAAAGCCCTTAAGGTCATTATAAAATTGTAAAAAAAAAATTTTTTATTTTATTTTGGTTCAGTTTATTCAATTTTCATTCATAAAAACAAAATCAAAAATTATAAATTAAAAATTTAAATATTAACAATTGAACCAAATTATAAAAATAAAAGAATCAAATCGAACTAAAGGTAAAATTGCATATTTGGTGTCTAAACTTAGCAAAATTTATCAATTAAGTTTCTCAACTTGTAAAAGTTTCAATTTGGTGGTTGAACTTGGTAATTTAATTCAGTCATGTGTATATAATTGGTTACACATGATTTTTTACTGACGTGAAACAAAAGAATTTTTTAATGTGTAAAGTACAAACAAAATTACAAATATAACCTCTAGACTAATGATAATAAATAAAATAACTCTTCCTAATAAACAAAAAACCTAAGGATTTCAATTAAGGATTTGCAATTTTACATTATTCACAATTAGGAATTTCAATTAATTCATACAAGATGAAGAAAGATAATCTTGAGGTAACAAATCGCATTGAAGAATCAATGAAAATGAGAACATATGAGAATGTGATTTAAGTTTTTACCCAAAATATGATTTGAGAAAAATTACAAATGTGCTCTAATTGTCATTTTATTTTTTTCATTTTTTGCTGTGCAACAGTCATGTTGTTTTGAATGTATATTATAGACGAGGTTTTATTAGGGATGTAGTATAGGAGAAAATGGTATATGTAGGGGCACTCTAATGGATATGGAGGTAAATTTGAGGTTTTTAACATAACATTCACTTGTGACTTATGTGGAAATGTTATGGAAAGCAAAGAATTGTAGATGATGCACTTTAAGGCCCTAGGTAAAAGTAATACAACAATAGGGTTGAAGGACACTTTATGAACAATCTTTTGGAGATATGGTTAATAAACTAAGAGAAAAAAGGGGTTGTGGAGGTGTATAAAGAACATAAAATAACAAAGGATCTAGTAGAGAGTACTGATAATAGTGAAGGCATTTTCGACTTAACACAAGGTCCAAATTAGATGAGGGTAGGCTAATAGTGTTGGGGTAGATGCAACATCTAAGGATGGGTTAAATGCTGACATATCAAGTGAGGTGTTATAAAAAGTAGTAAATATGTGGTAATTAGGAAATCTGATAAAGTTAAAATAGTGGGGCCAATAGCTTCATGTTTGATTGTTGAATTACAATAAAATGAAGTGTTATTGAGCTAATTTGCAAAGTTTGAGCATGAAGAAGAATGAGTTGCTAAAGTACATAGTGCACTTGTAGCCTCAATTGAAGTTCCTAAAAATGACAAAACAACAACAAGTGTGAGTGTTGCAAAGGCTACTGATTCTACAAATGTAGTAACAAACGTAGGTTCTGTACAAACTCCAAGATTTATAGATGATGAACCTGCATTTAAAAAAGATCCAAATGAACCTGAACCTACAATTGAAGAAGAAGCAAATGAAGCTAGAGTTGAAGAACAATAAGTTATAGATGCTCGTCCTGTAGGAGCTGTAAATGAAGGAGATTCACTATTTAACACAAAGGTTAACTTTGATAGGCCAACAAGAGATAATATAGAGATGAAAGGGTAAGAAGTTGAATTTGATGTTGTAGATGCAAAAGATACAAATGATGAGGATGAAAATAGGGATTCATATAAGGAGATTGCAGAATATAGATGGTTATCTGATGATGATGATGAGTTGTAGGAAATAAGAACTTGTGTAAGATAATTTAAGTTGAACAAGAACAAGAAGGTAACTGATGTTCCAGGTGAAAAAAGAGGAGGTAATAAAAAGGAACCCAACATTATAGGGGAAGGGAAGCTTCTAATTCAAAGTGCTTTAAATTTGATGATTCATATCATACAGTGAGTTCTAAGGATTCTGAAGATGACCATGCTAGTAGAAGGATGCCAAGATTTATAAAAAGACACTGATTAGGTATAGGATACAAGAAAGGAGGGCTACTAAGCATGTAGGGAATACTAAAACTGAGGTGAAAGCTAAGTGTGTTAATAATAAATGCCCTTGGATGATATATGCATCATTTGAGAGTGTGACAAAGAGATTTGTAGTCAGAACATATATGGAAGAGCATAATTGTAATGTCACCTTCAAGAATAAAACGGTTACCACTTCTTGGTTAGCTAAAAATTACTTGTATAAATTTAAGTGTATAGCTTCCATGAAGTTGGTTGATATTGAGGCATTTATTAAGGAAGATTTGATGCTAGAAATGAATATATGGAAGGTGAAAAGGGAAAAGAATAAGGAAATAACTATGTTGCAGGTATATTGAAGGCTAAATTTGGTATGCTATAAGCTTATTTAAGGGAAATAAATTATGAAGCCAATAAGAGTGAAACTCCCATTTTTTTCAAGTTGTGCATTTCATTTGAATGTTAAAGAAGAGACTTCTTGATGGGTGTAGGATTAGAAGGATGCTTTTTAAAGAGAGCAATAAAAGGGGAGTTATTAGCAACAGTTAGGAAGGATATGGACAATCAAATGTTCCATGTGGGATAGTGTTTAGTTCAATAAGAGAAAAGGAAAACTAGGGAGTGGCTTATTTAGTGACTTAAAAAGGACTTAGATACTGGAGATGGAAATGGATGGACCATTATTACTGATCATCAGAAGGTAATATGTGCATGCTTTATTTTCAATAGTTTTATGTAATGTTTAATGGTTTTATATTTAATCTTTGTTGTCATTTATTATAGGGATTACTTGATTTAGTCTATTATATACTACCACAAAATGAACATAGGTGTTGTGCTAGGCACCTATATGCAAATTGGAGAAAAAGGAATGGAAGGAGTGAGCAACTTTAAAAATAGTTTTGGATGTGTGACAAATCAATAAATATGCCTGATTTTGAAACCAACATGAAAGAGATGAAGAAATTATCTCCACAAATGTTTAAGGATATGTTACATACCTATTCTAAGCACTGGTACAAAACATATTTCAACACTGAGGTAAAGTGTGATATAGTTGATAATAATTTGGTAGAGGCTTTTAATGGAAAAATCATTGAAGCTAGGACTAAAAATGTGATTTTGGTGTTAGAGGACATTAGGAGATTGGTCATGACTAGGCTATATACTAATAGAGATTTGGCATAAAAGTGGGTAGGGAATTTTGATAATAGGATTAGGAAAAAAGTTCATGAAAGTTATGTGAAAAGTGGTTATTGGCCCTTGAGCACCAAAAAGGAGAGGGGGGGTGGTGAAATTAGTGAAAAATTTAAAAATTGGAGGGAAGGTAACAAAAGATGGATATAGAAGAAGTAGGAGAAGAAATGGAGGCACAATACTTTATAGTGGTTCGGGTGTTAACTAACCCTATGTCCACTCCCTAATTCTTCACAATTGGATATTCTACAAACACAAAATGGTGTTTTCAAGCTCACACAAAACTTTTACACTTTGTGTTTTATGGCTCACATGCAACCTTACAACTTGTGTTTTAAGGCTTACATAAAATCCTTTCAAGTGTTTTCCCAAAGGCTCACACTTAACTTATTACAAGAGTTTTACAAGTACGCTAACTCTTAAATCCAATTACAATGGGGTTTAATGCTTACACCTAAGAATACCAAATCACATACAAGGAATTAAAGGTTGAAAAACAAAATTGCAAGAGTTTGGCTATGTTCAAAGTTATGCTCTTGTATTAATATTTGTTTTTTAGAGTATTTATAGGAAATAACCACTAAAAAGATGTTACAAAGAAACTATGTTTAAATCTCTAAGGCATGCTAGGTAGATCTTGCATTAAATGCCTGTGAGACACATTTCGTGGTCGTGATTGATCATTCACAGTCGCGATCTCTCTTTTTGCACTAAATTTATTAAAATTATGGTAATGATCCCCATTTGTATCTAGTGACTAGTCCATGTGGCATGTTATCATTAGTCTTTTAAGAAACATAGTCATTATGTTCTTCCATCCAAACAAAATTCGCGTTCATGAGTTATTTTTCTCTTGAACGCGATTGGCATTGTGAATTCATTTATTTAATGAGGAGAAGTTACTTTCTTAAGTTAAATTCTCAAAGTATAAATTGGTATACTAACGGTTATCTTGGACACTTGGCAAGCTCTGGTTGTAGGCTTGGTCCCTTCTAAAAAACTCCAAAAGAGAAAACAAGAAAATGATAAGGATAAGTGTAATGTGATGAAAATAAAGAACAACCATAGAAGAAACAAAGCTTTAAATTTTATTAAAAGTAAAATAAAAACAACAAACAAACATAAAATAAATAATAGTTTATAGGATCATAAACTTAGGCCAAAGAAAAGAACACAAAACATGTAAAAAAAAATTATAAGCCTAAGAAAAACTAGAAAATTGGAGAGCTGCTATCATCATCAAAATCTCCAACTTCCTCATCTCCTCCTCCACCTTGTGCTTCATCTTCTTCTTCCACTCCTTGGTCTTCCTTTTCTTCTGGAATATCCTCCCAATCTTCGAAATTTGGGAGATGGCAAGGTGTTGCATCCACCTTCTCTTAAATCCACTAAGTCAATGTGGAGGTAAGAAAGAAGAAGAAATCTCCTTTTTATCATACACATCAACTTGTCCAACTCCATGTTAATAGAAGAGAGAGAGATAACAGAAGTCTTAGGTTTTACTTTGGGCTTGGGAGACGGGATTGGTTAGGCACCTTCCTTTATCGCAAGTTTCTTCCTTTTTGAAGCTCGAGTTGTTTCATGCTTCTTAGCCTTACTAGACCCCAAGGTATAGAATAGGTATCTAGATGAATAGCCTTGGCGTTTATCAAGTAGGTTAGATCAAGGGAGTTTTAAGAAGGCAAGTATTTTTCAGTAAGGAATTTTTCATTTTCCTCATTTAGGGCTCCCACACAATGGTATATGGTTGTGACAAGAGAGTGGAGAAGAAATTGGCTTTTAGGCTTAGTATTCATGTGAATCAATTGATCCATAAGGTACCGACCTGTTTGAATTGGCTAGTTCTTAGTTAGGCAAAATAGAAATATTAGGTCTTTCTGGGAAACCTTTTCATTTCCATCACCCTTCTCATTTACAAAAAAGGTAATGATACGATGAAGAAGCCAATTTAGAAGGGTGTTAATGTATTTGACCAGAGATATTTTTAGGTCATGTTTGGTTTCAATGGATATATCTGACCAAATTCAGAATAAATGATATCAAGTGCAGAGATGATGCAAGGAATATCATCTCCCACTTGAAGGTTAAAGAGGGTAGAAAGTTGGGTAAAAGTTATAAAGTGAGGGTCCCTAAAAGCCTTGAAAACTAACCTGTATGAACTTGCTTTCGATTCTACTCTCTTGCTCAATGTGACAGTACATATAAACTCCTTGACGATTTCCTCATACCCGGGTTCATCTCTGAAGATAAACTCATTCCATCCTAGGTTTGATACAAAGGCATAGATTTCATCATTGATTCTAAGTGACTCCAGGAGAAAAGCAGAAGGAATTGTATTAGCTTGGATTATCTTGTTCGAGTTTGCTTTATACCTATCTTTTTCTTCTTTGGTTATTCCCTTCATTAAGTGAAAGACATAAGTGCTTGGAGGTTGGGCAATGCCCTTCCCTTTCTCTGCCTTGGTTAGTTTCTTAGGTGCCATGAGGGGAATTGAAAGAGTTTTGAAGGTTTGAGAGAAGAAATAAGTGATAAATGAAGAGAAAAGTTAAAAGTGGAATAAATGGGTGTTATGATGGTTTAAATAGGCAGAAAACTGAGAAAAATGGTAACAAAAAGGTAAAATTACATTAAATGAGGGGTTAAAACTGGTTGACAATCAAATCAATCAATGTCTAACAGTTACTAGAATTCGTGATCGCTATTAGCAAGTCGTGACTGCTAATTATGAATTCTGTGAGTAATGGCTAAGAATTCCTCAAAAAATGATGGAGTTAACAACTAAAGAATTTGAATTTTGAAAGAATTCATGGTGGTGATTTAAAATCGTGACAATGAATTAGAAGTTTGATAAAAATTATTGAGTGCCTATAAATAGCGATCACAAATGGATAATAGTGATATGAATTACAAGACAAAAAGAAAAACAATGAAAGAACAAGAATTGGCCTTCCTAGATATGATCTACTTAATGTAATGATGATTAATTCAAGCAAATAGGCATAAAAAATCTCAATCGCTTAAAGAATTAACACATATAAAGTAATCAACATACATAATTATCAAACATATCATTCAATCAATCAAAATGACAAACACAAAGAAGAATGTGAGGTGAGATCAATTTTCACCATAGGGACCTTCCATCTAGCATCTCTAGCTCCCTCTTAATGAAGTTAATCCTTTCTTCATTTAGGGGTTTAGTGAAAATATCCACAAGTTGATGATTAGTGAAAATAAACTCTAACACCATATTGTCATTTTGGATATGATCTCTACGAAAATGATACTTAATGTCAATGTGTTTACTCCTAGAGTGTTGGATGGGATTCTTCGAAAGATTTATTGCATTCGTGTTGTCACATTTGATAAGAATATGATCAACAACCTTGCCATAATCCTTGAGTTGTTCTTTCATCTAAAAAACTTAGGTGCAACAATAACCCACCGCCACATATTCCTGCTTCATTAATGGATAAGGCAACTGGAATTTGCTTTTTACTGAACCAAGAAACTACGCATTCGCTTATAAATTAGCAAGTTTCAGAAGTGTTCTTTCTATCTAATAAACTACCTGCATAATCCGTTTTTGAATATCCAAGAAGTCTAAATAATGAGTTCCTAGGATACCATAACCCTAAATGAAATGTGCCATGTAAATATTTAAGAATCTTTTTAATGACATTTGAATAAGATTTCTTAGGGCATGATTGAAACCTAGCACACATACATACGCTAAACATGTTGTTGGGTCAAAAAGCAATGAGATAGAGAAGAGAACCAATCATACCTCTATACCTTTTTTCATCAATTGGCTTACCTAAATCATCTTTGTCTAGTTTGATGGTAGTGCTCATTGGTGTCTTTGCTACTTTGCATCCTTCCATGGCAAAACTCTTGAGTAGATCCTTTGTGTATTTTGCTTGGTTGATGCAGATGCCTTCTTTGGTTTGCTTGATTTGTAGACCAAGGAAGAACTTAAGCTCTCTGATGCGATATGCCGCTAACACTTGTAGATCGAGTAGGCAAGTGCATCTATCGAGTATAGTATAGTGTAGGAGTATCGAGTGTCAATCCCTCAAGGACTAAAATACTACTATTAACTATTTCTCTATTATTTAACCGATAATTTTAAGTGAATTAATTAACTAATTAAAATAAAATAAAATAATTTGACAAACTAAAATATTGAAAATATGAATGAGAGAGTGAGAAAAAGATGATCAATATGACAATTAGTACTCAGGTATTGAATCCCCCTAAGACTTATTAAGAGATTGATTTCCCAACAGTACAATCTAATTCAATGTTTACGGAACCGTGGAAATTCCTTTAGTATGTTAAAGTCTTTGTCAAGATCATTAATATCTAATTCTAGGTTGATTAATTGGGATCTCTTCTTAATTAAAATCCCTAAAATTGCATTATAGTTCCTTGAATTTCACTATTAGGTTTGACCCTAATCCGAAATATTTATGTTATCCTATCCCTAGGGGTGCATGCAACTTTTTTCAATTGTGCTAGATCTATTCAATAACTTGATTTCTGAATCTAAGTTTAAAGAATTAAGACAAGAATCAATATTCCAGATATATCAATTCAAGGAAATAAAGAACAAACACAATTGAATTCCATAAATAACGAAAAGATTGTATTATCTAAAAAATCACAATTCAAAATTCATCTTAGGGTTCATCATACTCAAGTGTCTAATTAATTTAGTTAATGATTAAATTACTAACCAACATCAAAATAAAGAGAAAATAAAATAAAAAAAGTTTTCATAATAAAACTCGTGTATTCTTCAATTCTCTTCAAGCTTGATGGTTGATAAATAATTCTTCTCTTGTGGATAACTTCTTCTCCAGAAAATAAAAACTTCTAAAAATTAATTCTAATAATAATTCTCATCCCTTTTTACAAAGACTTCCTCCTCTATTTATAGTATTCTATTTCTCTTTAAATTAGGAAAAATAACATTCTCCACCAATTAGGAATTGTAACAAACCAAACTTCCTCTTTTGTGAATAGGAGCCAATAAACTTCCCATAATTGTATGGTCTTCTCGGGTCTTCCTAATTTGAATGGAAATTAAACTTAAACTCTATCTGAAAAATATGAAAATTGGTCCCTCGAAATAGTCAAATTTCTTTTTGGTCCTTGAACTTCTGAAACTGCACAATTTCATTCAAAAAACTTTCATAATTCATCAGTAAGCTCCAATTTCTAGGATTTCCTAAAATTATTAAAATACAAGCAAAAAATGAGACATTATTTAGTATTTTTTTTCTAAATTAGACTCAACTAATAATAAAATTAGCCCTAAAAAAATACTAAAAATAAATAATATCACTCTCCTATCATACTCATCTTAAATTCTCTAGTCATGCACTTAGCAAAATTTTCATAAAGAGATTCATTAGTAACACCAAAGATATTGTCATCAACATATATTTATACAATGAGTATGTCTTGGTTATGCCTTTGACAAATAAAGTTGTATCAACCTTGTTTTTTTCAAAATCATTTTGCAAAAAAAATGAACTACGTCTTTCATGCCAAGCTCTTAGAGCTTGTTTTAAACCATATAAGGCTTCAATTAATTTGAAAACATGATTTAGAAATATATGAGACTCAAAACCATAAAGTTGTTTAATATAAACTTTCTCCTCAATGAGACCATTCAAAAATGCACTTTTAACATCTATTTGAAAAAGTTTAAAATTCAGGTGATATGCATATACTAAGAGAATCCTAATGGCCTCTAATCTTGTTACTGGGGCATAGTTTTCATCATAATCAATGCCTTCCTCTTAGTTATAAATCTTTGCAACCAACCTAGCTATGTTCCTAGTAATGAAACCTTACTCATCTAACTTGTTCTTAAACACCCACTTGCAACCAATAATAAGGTGGTCCTTAGGCCTAGGAACTAGCCCATACTTTGTTTCACTCAAATTAATTGAGTTTCTCTTGCATAGCAATCACCCAACTCTCATCATCAAAAGCATCATCAATAAATTTTAGCTTAAATTGAGAAATAAATGCAAGATTATTATCTAATGCACAAAATTGAGATCTAGTACTTACTCCCTTGGATGTCTCACCAATGATTATATCCTTTGGGTGATGTTTGGAGAATTTCTAATCCTTAGGAAAATCTTAAGCTGAATTTCTACTTATTGTGATTAAGATTCTTCAACTTCTTGTGATGACTTATTATCTTCAAGATCAATCACCATTTCTTTTGGAGATACATCTAACTCTAATTTCTCAAGGTCATCTGCAAGACTATCAATAAGAGAACCTTTCCCAAGATCAAGTTTACTAGATTCATCAAACACATTATTCATCAACTCTTCAAAAACCATAGTACTTTTATTAAAAACCCTATAGGCTTTACTAAAGGTGGAGTAACCTAGAAATATACCTTCATTTATCTTAGAAGCAAATTTCCAAGGTTATCTTTAGTATTTGAAATGTAGCATTTACACTTAAAAACTTTAAGGTATGAAATCTAAGGATTCCTATCATTCCAAAGCTCATAAGAAGTTTTGTTGAAAATGAGTCTTTTAAAAAAATGATTAGCAATATAACAAGAAGTATTGATGGCTTCGGCCCAAAACTAATTAGGCAAAGAATAGTCATTGAGTATAGTTCTAGCCATCTCTACTAATGTCCTATTTTTTCTCTCTACAATACTATTCTATTGTGGTTTTCTAGGAGCAGAACAATTATGAGAAATCTTATTTTCTAAGCAATAAGTTTCAAAAAAATTCATTTTGAAATTCTTTTACACGGTCACTCCTTATAAAAGAGATGAAGTAACCTTTTTTATTTTATACTCTTTTTGCAAAACCTTTAAAAGCATTAAAGTTTCATTTTTATAAGTTAGAAAGGACAACTAAGTAAACCTAGAGTAATCTTTAACTAGGAAAAATGCATAATGCTTCATACCTAGACTAGCGTACCTAGTAGGTCCAATTAAGTCCATATGGATAAATTGAAAAGGTCCAGATGTACTTACAACATTCTTAGCTTTGAAGGAAGTTTGATGTTGCTTCCCCATTTGGCAAGGTCTACATGTCTTGTCCTTGGAGAATTTTAGCTTGGGAAAACCTTCTACTAGCTCTTCTTTAGATAAGCTTTGTAGGAGCTTCATGCTAGCATGATCAAGTATTTTATACCAAAGCCAAGATTCATTGTTAAGAGACACAAGACACTTGAAGGATTGGTTAGCCAAATTGTTTAAGTCAATTAGGTAGGTATTGCCCCTCCTTTCACCTTAAAGATTACTTTTTTATCCACTAAAGTGGTAACCCGACATTCTCTAGGTCAAAGGTGATTTTATTACCTTTATCACATAATTGACTTACACTTAGTAAATTATGTTGTAAAATCATCAACTAAAAGAACATTGTCAATAAGTGAACAACCACTCTTACCAATTGTTCTAATGCTAATTACCTTACCCTAGGCATTGTTCCCAAAGGTGACATTGCCACCTTCCTTCCCTCTTATGGCTATGAATAGCTTTTTATTGCTTGTCATATGCTTTAAGCATCCACTATCCACATGCCAATCATTATCTTCATTAGTGGCTACCATACATTCTTACATACCAAAAATAAATCACCTTTGTTTTGGTACACAAGCGTACTTAGGTCATTGGGGGTTAGGTCTTGAAGGGTCTTCTAATTTGAGGTGAGTCTTCCTAATATAGCAAAAGATATTTATGTAACCAAACTTCATACAATAGTGATATTGGAGCTTAGACTTGGAAGTCTTTGTCTTATGTAAGACTTTGGTATGTGTAAGAAGCCTTCTCATGCCATGATGGTGGGAATGTGAGCAAGTGCAAGAATGATTGGAAGTATAAAAGAATTTTTTATGTCTATTAGTATGAGAATTCTTCTTATTGTAGATGAATGCATGATTAGCCTTATCCTTTCCATTTGCCCTTAGGCATAGGTGGATCAGTGCTAGAAGCACTTTTCCTCTCAATTACCTCAATACTAGATGTTTGAGGTGTTGAAGCTCTAATAAAAGTTATGAAAGGGGGTGTAGATAAAGAGAAGGCTCCATTGAAGCCTAGACCATGTCTTCCTAGGGGAGGTCTTTGAGATACAATTAATGTATCTAAAGCTTCATTCCTTTCATGAAACTTAAAAATAGAATTTCTAAGCTCAATTACCTTTCCTTTTAAAGAATCATTTCCCTTTCTCAAGGAATTTAGAGAGGAAAAAGATTTAGTAAGGTTCTCAATAGATTTTTTGAGTTCTTCATTTGAAGTTCTCAACTCACTTACAAGCTCATTTAATGACTTAAACTCATTGTCTAGTTTTGAGCATTTCTTTTTGTAAGTTTTCATTGGTGACTTGTACTTGTCAATCTCAAAGTAAGAGCTTCTAAGTGCTCATCATCTACGTCATCATATGCATCATAATTTCCACTATAATGGGGTGAAGAAATTTCCTCATTAGAAGAGTCTTCTTGTGCCATGAAATTCATATTTGCTACTTCCTCATCTTCATCCTTCTCACTAGAGTTGTCATCCCAAGTGGCTTTAAAGCTTTTCTTCTTCTTTTTTTTTTTGTCTCATTTCTTCTTCTTTTTTTTTCAGTTTGCGGCAATCAAATTTAATGTGGCCTTGCTTGCCAGCTTTCCAAATTCCATAAGCAGTGAGACAGTGTTGTACTGTTCCAATCTCCTTCCTTGATAAAGAGCTAAGAAGAATTGTCATTGCTCTTTTGCTCTTTTCATTTGATCTTCTATAAGGTTTCGCCTATTCCCTTCTTGGGATTAACTCTTCACGTCCATTAACCACCTTTGTAAGAGGCTTCCATTCTTTTGTAACTATATCCCAAAGATCCTCCACATCACTATCCAAATATATCTCCATTTTATACTTCTAATGTGTGTAGTCAGATCTATCGAAGTATGGCTTGAGATGGGTATGGATTCCTTCTTATGCCATTTGTCTTTACTCACATAATTAAGGGTTTTAATGAGACATTACTCTAATACCACTTGTTGGCCCTTGAGCACCAAGAAGGGGGGTTGAATTCGTGCGAAATTTAAAAATTAGAGGGAAGATAATGCAAGATGGATATAAAAGAAGTAGGAGAAGAGATAGAGATATAATATTTTATAGTGATTTTGGTGTTATCTAACCTTACATTCACTCTCCAATTCTTTATAGTTGGGTATTCTACTAACACTAAATGGTGTTTCTAAACTCACAACAAACTTTTATACTTTGCTTTTTATGGCTCACATACAACCTTACAACTTGTGCTTTAAGACTCACACAAAAACCTCTCAAGTGTTTTCCTAAAAGCTAACGCTTAACCTATTACAAGGGTTTTATAACTAAGCTAACTCTCAAACCCAATTACAATGGTGTTTAATGCTTACATATAACAATATAATTCACATATAAGGAATTAAAGGTTAAGAAAAAAATTTCAAGAGTTTGGCTAAGTTCAATGTTATTCTCTTGCATTCATGTCTGTTTGGTGGAGTATTTATAGGCAATAACCACCAAAGAGACATTACAAAGAAACTATGTCTAAATCTCTAAGGCATGCTAGGCAGATCTTGCATTAAATGTCTGTCAAACATATTTAGTAGTCATAACTAGTCATTCACGATTGCAATTTTTCTTCTTACACTAAATTTACTGAAATCATGGTAGAAAACCTCGTTTATATCTAACGGCTAGTCCATGTGTCATGCTATCACTGATCTTTTAAGAAAAATAGTCGTTGTGTTCTTCCAACCAAACAAAAGTCATGATTGTGAGTTTTTTTTTTCTCTTAGACGCGATTGACACTACGAATCTATCTATTTGATAAGGAGAAGTTGTTACATTAAGTCGCAGTCTCAAATACTATTTCACCCTCTCAAATTTTGATATATTAACAATTATCTTATACATTTGGTAAGGTCAGGTTGTGGACTTGGTTCCTTTCGGACAACTCCAAATCTCGCGATTGCGATCATGGATGTGATGGTCACCACGAATCTAACTGTTTGAACTTCATAACTTTCTTAGCAAGGTCGTGACTGTGATTTGTTTCGCAAATTCGTCTGACCCAAAATCATCCATTCCTTTTCAATATTGCGATTGTGAATTAGAGATTCTTGATCGCAGCAAATTAGGATGTCTTTCACAATGCTTGAGACTTAGAATCTCATTCAACTTCCAATATAAACCTATCTTAAAACTACAAAATCAACACTTAAAATTAATCTTAGAAGATATCAATCTTCATTGTCAAGATCAAAAGAGAGTTTTGACTTTAGTTTGATCAACCTAGTCCAACAGTGGTGAGTGTCAAGTATTAGGGAATGATGACTCTGGGTGTAAAGTGTTTAACAAGGGTGACACTTATATAATTGATTTGAAAAATTGGACTTGTCCTTGTAGAAAATGGGAATTGATTGGCATTTGTTATCGTCATGCCATTTTTGCTATTCTTAAAGTAGATAAGAATCCATTGGACTTTGTTCATGAGTATTATAACAAAGAAAAATACTTGAAAGCATATTCCTAAATGATGAGTCCAATGAATTCAAGTAAGTTTTGAAAAAGAAAAAAAGGTAATGACCCCTCCAGCCTCCACCTTTGAAGAAGAAAGTTGGTAGAAAAGCAAGAAATAGGAGAAAAGAGGTTGGAGAAGTAGGTGCAAGTGAATATAAATGAGTAATAAATGGTAGGATAATGATTTATAGTGTTTATTTTAGCAAAGGATATAATAAAAAAGGGTGTCTAATCATGAAAAGTATTCATTAATACATTATTATAGTTCATTATTAATAATTAAGACCTAATTATTAGTGTTATTTTCTAATTTATTAGGATATGGTAGATTCAAATGATGGAAATGATGCAAGTAACAGCCTACAACCACAACAAAACAAAACAAAACCAAAGGTAGAAAATTGCAACAAAAAAATAAAGCAACTCTAGTGGTTAGTGAAATTGACATTCTTCCAATAGAAGTCCATCACACCAACAACGAGTTAACAATGTTGATAGTGTGTTGCCTGCATTTTATAGAAGCCTTGACAGGTTTAATGGCAAAGTATTTTGCCATAAGAGAAAGACACCAACATACATACCTAAAATTAGGCACCAACCACAAGCTGGATATGGTCTACATAGATTTAGACATAAGAGTTGTAATTATCAATGTAAGTTTTTCTTAGTTATTTTAGTTTGTAACTAATTTAAACTATAAGTATGTATTCATTATTGATGTTTATTACTTGATAACTATAACTTAAAACTACTTCTCAAAGGGTGCTACATAGTGAAGACATTATCAAGATAGACATTGAATTAGAGCCTTCTTTCATGATTGAAAGGGAGCAAGGATTCAAGAAATGGGGCAATCAATTCATCACCCCACTTCAATTGCAGGTGAAATTTAATATTATTTGCATGATATTACACAATGTCATATAATACTATTTTTGTAGCTCATAAATTGTCATGTTACAAGATAATAAGTAAAAGAAAAAGAAAAAAATTGCAAGTGGCAGAGGAAAAAAAAATTGGATGGAAGACAAATTGAAGATTCAAGCAAAAAAAAAAAAAAGAAAAAAAAAGGAAGATTAGACCTAGTGGAATCACAAAATCAAAAAGGTTAAATTCAACATAAGAGTTAATTGTTAGGGGTTTAAATTGAATGCCAAATACTGAAATCTTTGTGAATTATTTGAAACTAATATATAATTTCATTATTTTATGATTTACTACTACCAATTTTGTGTTCATGAGCAATAGTAGCAAAACAACTGATATGTATGTATTTGAATTAAATATCAACTGAAATGTATGTGTTCATGGCAACTAATATAATTTGCTTATTTTGTCATTTCTTAGTCTACAATTATATTACTTTTTAAATTTATGAAATGAGTCAATCCCATAAATGCTTGTTGATCATCAATCTTTGCTTAATATATTACTTTGTAATTTTGGTGATACAAGTTTGCTAGTATTCTTAGCTTGCCAGTGTGTTTATTTTGCTGGTATAATCAATTTGCTAGTATGTTATGGTTTTTAAGGTTCATACTGGTATACTAAGATTTGATCCATATCTCAATGTTATCAATGTTATGTTATTGTACAATTATAGTTCAAGTCACTAAAGTCACTCTAGTTATCCGTGATTTGGTTATTAGAATCTCAGTTCCCATAAAAGTCAAGCACAATCTCAGGAAATACTTTCACATTAGTGTTATTAGCTCCCACACAAGCCAAACACATTATTGTTATCAACAAACACTTTTACATAAGCGTTATAATTAGTTTTCGTTAAACATTTTCATAAATATATATTTGGTCAACAATAATTTCACATGCAATTGATATATAGTCAATTAAAACTAATAATTTATATATTCATTACCAAAAGAAGAAGAATTACATAAACAAATCAAAATTAGAATAAAGGTCATGTCCTTTAATTCCCATTTATAGCCCTAACCATTCCAACACCCTCAACTAGAGCACCCATTACATGAAATTACAATCTATGTCTTAAAAATCATTCTCAAAATGGAAAAATTAGCCATCCCAATAATAATTTTTCTTTTATCCTGCACCTATCCTTATCAGCCTCAACCTCTTTGAGCCTCCCTAGTAACCTAAATATTATCTTCTTGCTCCTACCACAACTTTCTTCATCAACCCCAGAGAAATAATTGCATCCTCCTTTTTGCTACCCTACCTCACAACTCAGAAATCTCCTTCCAAGATTTTTCTTCATCCATGATGTTCACATTATGGAACTTTACCACATTTGCATTCAAGCAAAGTGTTTGCTTCCATTAAATTGAGTTTTGCTGATGAGAAAATGGCGCAAATTAAAGGTGAAGATGAAACATTTTCCAGTGAATTAGAATTAGATGTAACGATGAAAGATTTGTTGAAACCTTAATATATGGAAATTGGAGGAGAGAAAATTTTTTATCGTTACAATTTTCTTATTGCTTGACGTGTTTTCTACCACATCACATCCCACATCCAATCTTAATAACTAATTAGCAAAGGACATGTTAGCTCACTTATGCATGTCAGTGTGCCTCTCAATGGTCACCGTTGGTAACCAGTTATATACATATGATTGAATTAAATTATCAAGATCAGCCGCCAAATTGAAACTTTTACAAGTGTGACACTTAATTGACAAATTTTGCCAAGTTTAGACAACAAATATGCGATTTTACTCCGAACTGAATTAATCAATTCAGTTTGATTTTTAGATTTTAGTTCGATTTTGCTCACCACATATATATATATATATATATATATATATATATATATATATATAAGTTGTATTTAAATATCCTATATATGTTAGTATATGCCCTAATAGCGAATCAGTTCATGTAATAGATGTTTATGCATCATTTGTATCACCTTTTTATATAGGCATCTTCATCTTTTGATATATTACTATTTATGTAATGTAATTATTTGATATTTACCTTATATAATGCTTAAATGAAGTCTTCGAAATGTACATAATTTGCGAAAGCAACTTAAAATACTTATTGTATCAAAATATCGCTTTTAAATATTCATAGTCAATTACCTATTAAGAAAGAACATTAATAATATTAGTTCAATCAGTAGCTAACTATAAATCCATAAGAATAACTATGTGAGATTCTTAATGCATGCGTTTAGGTGCTTGTTAGAGGTTAAATTTTTGAATGACCTGCAAAGAATAACTATGTGGAATAATATTTGTGTTTCTATGGTTCATTCTTATGAGTGGTGTATAATTGATCCTTAAACTTGAGAATGCCACGGTATCTTGTCATGTGACTCATATACTTTGATTCATTATTTCAGTTATCTTAATTGAGGATCACTTATAGGCTAGTTTTGTGTGTAGCAATAGTTTAATAAAGATAGTGAGTGTTTACGAGAGGATTCATTGACCAAAAGTATTTAGGGCATGTCCTATTAATTGACTTTCAGTATTAACTATGAACCTTTGGTCAAAATGAAATAATATGATGATTGTGAGTCAATAGAGGAATTTAACATAATCAAATATTATAATAAAATTGACACTTTTAATATTCTATGGTTTGATGAAACATCTTCAATGAAATCACCATATTACATTGATAATCATCTTATCAATGATAAATGGTCAAGCCATCTTGATCATTCTTAGCTATATTGATTTGTCATAACGTGTAAGTTAAATATTGACTATGATCCTTAAATATGTAGTCAATTGATTATAGAATTGATGATAAATTAAATGGTTTAGTTTATCTAGTTATAACTATGACTTATGTTTATTTTCAAACAAGTTAGAAAGCCTATAAGGTCACATATAAATGGAATATAATGGAGAAATTTAAATGAATTGAGTATGAATCAATTGGAGTGAGTTATCTTAATTTAAGTAGTTAAGTGTAACTACTTAATTAGTATAAGGGGCAAAACGAAATTTGATCACATGGGCCAAATTCTCTAGTGAGATTAGGAATTTCAAGCAGCTCTTAGATACACTAAGATATACTTTAGGGTCGGTCATGCATGCATGATATATCTTTTACGAGATAAAAGAGAAGGTTTGAACGTAACTAATGAAACACTAGCCGCTCCTCCCTCTCCTCCAACTACAGTTAATCAAGGCAAGGATTTTTTCCACTTAGTTTGTGTAGTATAAAGATTGATCAAACAAGGTGTGGAGCAACTATGGTTTGCTGCAACTTAGTTGGGCAAGAAAAAGTTGTGAAAGAGAATGGATTCGGAACCCAAAGGTGATTCTATCAGTCTTATCTCTTTTGATTGTAACTTTGATTTATTGGGTATCCATGGCTACAGAATTTAAAATTTTAATCTTTTGCTGCATGTGCTTCGCATGAAACCTTAACATAATAATTTTGGATTTTTTTTTTTCAATATATACGTTTTATATGCTTAAATATATATTGTACAAGTTATATATATGCTTAAATGTATTATCTATGATAGCATAGCGATAGAGATTTAGGCAGTTAGTAGTTGAAGTTGGTTCTATACTAGTTTTTAAATGGATTTCATCACAGAAACATTATTGCAATAATCTTGCCAATATAGTGAAGGAGCGCTTAGGCTTGTTGAAACAGGATTGGGCTATACGGTTTCTACACGTGTATGGGAGGGAAATTCTGTAGCTGATATATCCTTGCCTCCCACTCGCTGCAGTATCTCAGAGGTGTTCATGAGCTTGAAGAAGCTCCTGTTGAGGCGAAACAATTGCTGTTTAAGGATCAAATAGGGGTGGCCATGCTTAAGAGTGTTTATGCCTAAGCTGTTGTTCTTTCTGTTTGGTTTCTCGACTTTTAGCCTCCTCTGTATAAAAAATTATATATATATATATATATATATATATATAATGCTTAAATATGTATAAACTCATGTATAAATTAATTTGTTACAGTTATATAAGTTATTTTTCACTAATTTTACACACACATTATATATAGAGTGTATAAAATATATTACTATAGGTGTAATAGTTATTTAAATTCAAAATTTTACATGTTTTAGTGCAAACTTTAAAAATTATTAAAACAAACCATAATCATAAAATTAAGTGCAATATTAATCCTGACCTCATTTTGATCAAAATTAACTGATGTGAAAACTTAGTTGGCATTATTTATGTAGACCAAATATGAACTAATTTTGATTAAAACATGAATTGGGCTAATATTACACAAGTTTGAATTTAAATTACCATTAAGCCATTAATATACTATATAATTTATTCTCTTTATATATATATATATATAGAAAGTTATTTATCAATTAATTTTATGTATTTATAATTTATAATTTATAAATAAATAATTTTATAACATAATAAGTTCTATAACTCTATAATAGTATTCATATACAAAAAATAGATCTATAAATAAGAATATATGAATTTTTAAACTTCCTTGAAAAGAATAAAGTTGGATGTGTGATGTAGAGTTTAACATGTTGGTTGATGATAGAAACAACTAAGGTGGCATGCCATATAAGGACCAAAGGAGAAAGAAGAGAGAATTCTCCATTCACGTGAGCAAATTATATCATGAACTTTAGACTATGTAGCATAATGGGTTGAGTGTTCAAAATGTGCATGTTTGGATATTATCATTTATTTGTTACACATGTTATATATATTTATTATTTTGTAAGTAAATATTCATTAATTATTAATACAATATTCATCATATATAATTATGTTCTTTATTTATTGAATAATCAGAAGCAGTTTTTTATGTTCATTATTTTATTAAATAATATTTCATTGATGTTCATTTATTTTTTAATCTAATATGGTATATATAACCGTATGTTATTAATATTTATATTCATTAGTTGTAGTTTTTAATAATTAAATAATTAAATATTCATCATTTGTTTAAATAATATAAAGATACATATTCATTACTTAAAACATAAATATTCATTATTTGTAAACACTATGTTCATCAATTGTAGTTTTTATATTAATCATGTTATCATATTTTATAAATACTTTTATTCATCTGTTAGTGATGAAATATTCATGACCTAGTTCAATAGTGTTCATCACTTATGTGTTCTATTGAATCAAGTAAATTAAAAAGTTTCATGTTTATTGATTAATATCGAAATATTCAATATTTCTATGCACAATATTTATTATTTTTAATTTTTATATTCATTACTTTTTCATATAATATTATACATGAGTTAATTTATCCATTAAAAACATATATTCTTCTTTCATGAAACTTAGTATTCATTACTTAGTACTTAGATGTCATTATTTATAAGTATAATATCTGTCATCTTTAATTTTCATGTTCATTATTTTTTTGTGTAATATTTTATATAAATTAATTTGTTCATTAAAAACAAATAACCTTTTTTCATTAACTTTTTCATTCATTGATAAGTATTTGAATGTTCATTTTTGGTTGCATAATATTTATCTTCTATAGTTGCATATTCATCAATTATTACATAAATATTCATCAATTGTAATATTTTTGTTCATCATATTTGATTAATTAAAGTAATCACAGTAATATATTTATAATTAAATCAAATAGAATTTATAAAAGTTTAATTTGATTTTATTTGATTTAATTATACTGATATATTTTTAAATTAATTTAATATAAATTTTTATAATTTATATATTTTAAAAAATTAACCTATTTAATTTTTATATAAAAGTAAAGATTTTAAAATTAAAATTAAATCAAATTAAATAATAATAGAAAATTTGAACTAAACTAATTGAATATTTCATCGATTAATTCTATTTACAATAATAAAAAATATCAATAAAATAAGAAAACAAAAAAAGAAATGAAAAACAAAGCCTATTTAACTGTGAAAAATTGGAAAAGAGGTAAGATATAGCAGATAAGTGAACATATGAAGGGCCCCAAGATATTTTATGCGTACATTTATGTAGGGCGTCCATACCATGATATTGCATGGTTTGAGGTCTATGATATAAGAATCAATTCACGTATTCGCAGGCCTGGCATAAGTTGCAAACAACCTCATTCTAATTTTTTTTATCAATTTAGTTCAACTGGACTAAATTAGGTTAAAGTACCAAAATAAATCTATGAATTTGTCCTAAAATGACAATAAAAGACAAAATGAACTTTTTCGTCAAAATTTGTATTATTTCATCGTAAAAATCTTTTTTTGTCAAAATTATCCCCGATCATGTATTATTTCATCATAAAAATTCAAAATATTGATTGAAACGAAGCATTGACTTAGTAATGACAAGTGGGCGGGGCGAAAATTATTTTTCATCTTCTATCCCACCCTCTTGATGGAAATAATTTTCTTCTTGTTCCCACTTCAGTAGAGACTCATTGCCTCACAAGAATTTTCTATAAGGCAAATATTTTATTTTTTTATTATTTTTTAAAATATAATTTATTATTACTCCATGAATACATTGTTTTTTTCACATTCTTCAATTAATAAAATTTTATTATTAAACTGAAGTTGTGTTTGGGATTTGGAGATTTAAAGATTTAGAAATTTAGGGAAAGCTGTGTTTTTGTCAAAACACATTTGGTTCTTTTAAATCACATTTATAACACACATTCTTTCAGCTAGTATTTGAGACTTTTATGACAAAATAATACAAAATTGGAAGTAATTTTGACGAAAAATGACTTTTATGACAAAATAATACAAATTCAGAGGTAAATTTGACGAAAAAGTTTATTTTATCCTTTATTATTATTTTGAGATAAGTTCAAGGATTTATGTTTATACTTTAGCTGACTAAATTGAAAAGACAAGTTTAAAATTTTTAAATTTTGGTTTCTGAATCCAATTTGATTTCTTAGAGGTTTTAATATTTTGGTCTGAAATCAAGAACTGAATTGAACTTGACCAAACTAATTGAAATCAAATAATTAAATTGAATCAAATTATTATTTTTTATTTGATTCAATCTGATTCTTGAATTTTTTTTTAATATAGTTCTATTTTTTGGTTTTTCAAAGAATTGTGTTTATTTTGATTCAGTTTTGAAATTTTCTTATATATATATATATATATATATATATA